>JAVSBS010027070.1:44159-87665 GCA_033124195.1 Coracias cyanogaster | reverse complement strand
AGTGGCTTGGTGGGCACCTGGCGCTTAGCCAAGTTTAGCTCACCACAACAAGTATTTGACAAATATTTTTGTTTCTTAGTTTCTTAGCAATAATAAATTTTTAAAAATACCCCTAAAAATGAAAAAAGTTATTTACAATGGCTCAAAATTTTATGGCAAAAGCATTTCTCTAAATGCATCCTGTTACTATAAAGAAGACAGAGAATATATATTTGCTGTTTAATTTCACTTGGATTGCAACGTCTTTTGTGACTTGTTGATTACACTAAAATTTACACCTTTGTTCCACCTGAATAAAGTGCAACCTGAATGTTCAATAATGTTCAAAATTTATAAAATACAGCTGAGACTGATAGATGTGGGGGGGAGGGAGGGAAATCAGAGGAATTAGCAAAGGTCTTGACTGCTCTTCTAGATCTCCAAAGGTACTGCAGTGTCTGAGTCTTATGGGTCCATGGTAGGTATGACAAATGCAAGCAGCGATATTAGACAAATCTTTTTCCTCTTAAAATGCCTAGAAAACTAATCCCCCTCTTTCTTTTTTGATATAGATCTTGCTGTTGTGATATATTTTTATCATCTGCAGGCCAAAATATTGCTGTTTGTTCTAATGAGAGCTAGGCATGAATGTTTCACTTGGTGCAGTCAGAATGAAAGCTCATCTCTCAAGTGGGGATATTCAGCTGTATCTCTGAGCTCTCCTCTTGACATCCTATTGTCTTTCTCTACTATTCTCTAGTTAAGGGTTAAGAGAATGATAAACTTTCTATTCCTTGTCTTTCTTGAGACAGATCATGCTCAATATATACCCAAAGCTTTCCCAGAGATGTCTGCACCTGAAGCTTTTATTCCTAAACAGTTGGCCCACTGAAAGCCAGGTCAGCTCTCTCAGCGCTGGGGTCTTCTGGTTCCTCCCTCTTCAACATCTATAGCTTCCTGACCCACAGCACCTACTGCTTGGTACAATGTACCAGAAGGTACATCCCCTATATTACAGCACCTTGGTACAAAGCACATGCTTCTAAAAATCCTGGTCCTCATCATCAAAGCCAACAGTAGGCTAAAAATTACCTCTACCAACAACTCACAGAATATTTGAAAAAAAACAGGAACAAAATTACTCTTCCAAGAAATCTCCCACTTAGTAATGCAGCTCCCTGTCAGAAGAGACCAGGTCACTGCATTGCCCTCATCAGAGCAGAATCACTTCTCTGTGAAGTCAGTTCTTTGATGGGAAGGTCTAGAAAATTGGTTCATCGACCTCCTTCATAATGAATATCCCATGGCCAGGAAACTAGAACATCAAGCTAGAATTCTTACGGACAGAGGACATTTCCACTACTTCTTTCTCTGCACACTTAACTCGGAAATTCCTATAGTTGCCAAAGTACACCTATATGGTTCTACAATACATTTTATTCTGCTACCCCATTTGCCACAAAGAAAAAGATAATGAACAGAGGAAGTAAGGATGCAGAACAGCCTGCAGCCAGATCCTATCATCTCTCATCTCTGTAACATACAGCTACAATTTGGCCCCTGTCACATATCATCCTAAGAATAAGATAAAAATTGTATTTCTTACTATATTTCTTTTATACCAGCCAGAGGACAAGAGAAGAAGAACTGAAGAACAACAGCACCTGGCACAAACTCAGGACTGCAATACTCTAGTTTTGAATGGTAAAAACTCCACTGCTTTGAAAGGAAGCCTGGAATTCAGTGGCGATAAATCAAGCCCTCTGCAATGAAGACAGTACAATGATGCATTTGTAATAGAATATAATAGATGTAATAGAATGGACACAACTCCAGTTGTCACAGATATCTTTGTGCACTACTGCAAGACATTCACAGCAAAACCTTGGGGATAGCAGGAACAGTATGGGCTATCTCAGAGTAGTGAAATATGGGAGGAGGTCAGCAAATAGCTTAAGCATCACAGCAGTTTCTATGGACAGTTGATGTTTTCCAAGGGAAAGTCATCTTATAATTTACTGTGCTTTCGTACCACACAGAGGCTTATACTTTTGTTGCATCCAACCTTTTATGGAGTTGAATGAAGCTGTTCACTGATCAAAGACTTCTTACACATCCCATTATAGGGTAGGTGATGTTGCAACATATTCTTCAGAAACTCAATACCGAAGAGGTTATGATTCAAATCTTAAATGGTTTTACACAGTTACCTCAAAAAATCAATCCAATTTTGCACAATTTCTATTACTGTTGACCTTTGAAACTGAAGCATTCTCTTTCTTCCTATTTACAAGAGGCAGATGGATGCCATTTTTTTCCAGAATTGTCCCTTTTCTAAGCTTAGGTTGCCTCATATTTTTCAGAATAAAGGCGTTCAACATTTTCAATTTATTTTCTCACCAAAAAAAAAAGTGACAAGTTACACTGCTATAATTCTAATATCAGCTGATGGGATTTGTGGTCCTTCCCCAAGGCTAAACTGATTCCTTCTAATACTCTAGTCAGAATTTACTCTATGCCTTCTTCTGTATTTTCCCTATTCTTAAAAAAAGTCCCAAAAAAGATGAACCAGCATTCTTGAGAGGAACCACAATGAAAGAAGCTTGACTAGAAAGCTCTATCCGTGGAAATATGAGGGAACCTGAGCTTAAAAGATGGACAGTTCTGAAAGAAGACTGCAGAAGGCCTAGACTAAGGCAGGCCCTTAGGGGAAGGCCCCAAAACCCATTAGCTGATACTGGAATTAGAACAGTGTAGATTTTCACATTTTTTGAGAAAATCAGTTGTGTGTGTTGATGCCCTGCAGTCTAGGTTGTTGGTTATCTGGAAAAGCACATCCTGTATAGAGAAAAATTTGAGTCTACTTTGCTTTCCTAACCAGAAGATAACAGAAAGATTAATTTGTCCTTCTTGCCCTACTACAGATACCTCTGGCAAGGCAAAAGTAGTCCAAATGCTCTCTCCAAGAAGCCCTTGTTTTCCATTCTAAAAATTTGGTCACCCTGACACATCCTGTATAGTGGTCCTTTTAAACAACCATAAACACCATAACACAATGGCTAGTCAGAAAATAAAACTTGGAATTTAGTTTCCAATGTCACAAGACTCTGCTCTTACTTAAAATGCTCTTATCTGATCTAAACAAGAGAGGATGAAAACCTTATTGAGTGGGTAGTGTAGTTAAAATGAAGTTGCCTGACTGATCTGGCACGTCTGGGGCTGTCTCCTTTTATTAAAAAACTCTCCAGCTCCTTCGGAGTAAAACATTCTCCTGTTGAAGCTTCAGATCAAAATGAAAACTTCATTCTATCTGCAAGATATTGATCCATTTGGGACTTATTTAGAGTGCCTAGCTTTATCAGTTCAGGCCTCCAGGGCTCAAAACAAAACTGTGCAGCACTCTCTGAGGAGCCTCAGGCTGACTCTCCCTTCATCCTCCCATCCCGATTCTTCTGCGTCCTCATATACAGCAAACACAGATTGCAATCAGCCCGTTCTAAAGGGCTGCTTGCAGATGCCAGCATATCATAACATTTTCCTTTCTTCTAGCCAAAAAACCCCACCTTGCAGCCTCTCACTGAGCCACGGAGTTTAAAACCAGATATTTGACTTTAATGGGACCCATCAGACTCACAGTGAAGAGTAAGGCTAGAGATAGAGCAGCCAGAGGACTCCTCTGCACAGCTTTGCACACAGCCACATGGCCTCCCATGCTCTCAGAACCAAGGTTATTTTTAGTAAATCTTCTCTTTTGTCCATTTGCAACACCACCATAAGCTGTAGTCATCACTGAAGTAGCCTCACTCAAACAGTCATTCAAGAATGAATATGGCAACTCAGAAGGCTACAAATATTTGGAGGTGGTGGTGGCAGGGAAGTACTTTAGCTTAAAGTAGCTAATAACATAATCTTTTTACACCACAAAAAATATTTCATTAGATTTCTAAATGTAAATTTTATTCTTCTCCCTGATACAGTGCTTCAGTGGGAAAGCAATAGATATAAACTGTGTCTGTAGAGCTGATACAGAGATACAAGCCTTAACTTACATGATATAAATACTTTTTATTTTGTCCCTGTCTAAACATAATTTATCCCACTGTAATTTCAGTGGTATGGTTATAGCAAATAACCTTCATAGTGTGAAAGTATTTATTCTGCTCCAGTTTATTCCCAAACAGGAAGGGGAATAGGGGAATATAACATAAAGTACCACCTAACGATAAAATTGCAATTACACAAGAGCAGCTGTATTGATACAATTATTTTGGCAAGAATAAATATGCCCCACAAAAAAATAACTGCTTTATATATATGTGAACACACACAGGCAATACAGTCCGTTCACCTCCCCCAGTACAGACCAACACCCACACCAGTCCTGCACACACAAACCAAAGAACAGAAGCACTGTGGAACACAGGACAGGGACTCAATTTGGGGCCTTGTTAGTTTGGCCAAGCATCATCATCTGGGCTGTGACAGCACAACACTGCACCAGACAAAGCTATCGCCCCACAGATCTCTCTGCTTCAGTCACCAATATCACTGATTTATTTTTTCTTTCATTTCATTATGTGTTCTTGTAGCTATTTTACATATATGTCATGTTACCTATATTTTGCTTTGTCTGGTTACTGCCCTATCAATTCATTTAATCAAATAACATTGGAAACACAGCAGGCAGATGAAATGCCCTCAGCTCATCGCTAACACTGATGCCATTTGGAGTCCTCACTCTGTTATCAGCTCCTGCCCAATGCACTAAGTTAGACTTTAATTTGCCATTCTGATCCCTGGGCTAGAGCATGTTTCTACTCCCCTTTGGACTTATTTTCTGTTCTAGATATCTAGCTCTGAAAATAAAGATATGGAAAGAAGACCCATGAACCACATGACACAATTAGACAGCATTTTGTAACAGGACAAGCAGTGTATCCATGAGACCTTTTTGCATGGTTATATTTCACATCTCTAATTGCATGGAGACATACTCTGATTACATTAAATGCAAATCAATAATGTTAGGGGCAGTTTCCACAAATCTCAGGAGATAAGATTGTACTCTGAAGCTCACTGAGGTCAATCCTTTTCCTGAACATATAATAAATTTGCTGCACAAGTTCCGTTTTGCAAGGACCTAAGCACCTCCTGTGATGTGCCCTGTATGCCTTTAGCTCCCCTACTGAGACTAATGGGACCTTAAAGGGCCAGAAAAATTATAGAAACATTAATTTTTTAAGTTATTAAAGGGATCCTTGTCTGTGGACCTGTTCCCATATCATGATGTGTGCCATGTATTGCTTCTGAAGGGAGCAGAAATAGAAAATGCTCATTGTCGTGAAGGAGGAGATTACAGAAAGCCTAATGTTAGAATAGAAAACAACCAGCTTGTTAACAGAGCTTGTCAATATGACTATTAGGAGCTTTTAGGAAAGCTGGCTGGAAGGGCAGCCAGCCAAACTGGGGTTACCACAGTGTTTGTTAGGAGGGCAAGGCATGATTATACTATCATTATTTACCAAGCGAGATGGAGACATTTTTTCAAGCATGGCTGAATTGCATCAGCTCTTGAACACCTGGCTGGGAGTAAGAATGGCTCACAAGCACAGAGAGGCTGGCTGCCATTGCTGCAGATAAACTCACTATCACAAGAACTTCAAGAACAACACATTTGGTAATCAAAAGAGTATAAATATAGGGCATGTGACCATGCCATCTTCTCTTCTGTATCTGATGCCACAGGAATAAGTGGAATGACAAAAAACAAAGCTTATTTTCGTGTTCTTTTCCACCAAGATTAAATAAGATTCCAGCAGAAGGGCAGTCACACTGGCTTACATGAGGACAGTGCTCTGATACTGGGAAGCTGGTTGGGGGAAGGAAAAAAAAAACCACCAACACAAAAAAATCTCTCAGCAGTCTATTTTAAGGAGTCATCTTATATAACAGGAAGCAAGCACAGTTATTCTGTATGCTTGAACACCGTCTGTCACATTGCCACAAGCAAAGGAAGTATAAAGAAGTATGTGTGACCACTTGAAGACTGTTAGCTTTAATTAGTCTGTAATAATGTTGGTTACATAAATCCTTACAGGGTGAACTAGAGAAAAAAAGTGTCATGGAGATTAAGCCTACATATTATCTAAATCATTCCAAAGCTAAGGGGAAAATAGGTCTTTCCTTCCAAACGGCAAGCTCAGAGATGAGGGCAGTGGTCAGTGTGTGGTATTTACAGACACTAGCCACTAACACTGGTCTGAATTCTTCAGGAAAGGAATATACACTTCAAGGGAGGCATGGGACATGTGGCTGCTCCTTGGCAAAGGAGCATTTTTCTGTCCAAGAGCTAACAAATGAAGCATCAGCTATCTATGTACAATTTAGCTGGAACCCTAGAAGGGTCCCTCAAGGCTGTGGAGTATCAGCTGGCTCATTAGCCACCACCCTAGCTTAGCCTGAGAGTGCTACAGCACTGCCCAGAGCTGCTGGTGCAGACAGTTAAAACACTCCCTCTACCATTTCTCTCTACAAACACAGACATGTAACACAAGGCAGGATGTGGTCCTTGGTTTCTTAGGTTTCTAGGTTAGCAGTTACGACTTGGCTAATAACTTTGGTCACAAACAGTATTTAGGATGAAAGGATGTACTGTAATTTCGAAAAGACCAGTGAAACATTTCAGTGCGTTAAAACTACCTATGCATAAATTTTTTAAGCTTGAGCATATACGGAAAGAGAAATAAAATTGCCTGTCTCAGATTGAAAAGAATGTTGTGTCTAATGCAAACCAGAATTTTGTTGCTTTCATTTCCAATGCCAAACAAAAAACCAATTGCTCATACAGCTTTAGTTACTAACATGATGAGAATTAAAGGAGGAATTGTTTGGGCACTACCCAGGTTTGTGGAGCTTTACACCAACCAACCACTGCCTGCTTCTCCCAAGGCTGCTCATGTGTATAGATCATAAGTGGTACATATCCAGAAATGCAATGCCCACAGAGAAACTTCACAAAACTCAAGTTTAAAAGAAAAGCCAAACCATAATTTAGGAGCTAACATAACTATGTATAAAACATCTGGGGAAAATTTGCAGGAAATCTAAGTTAGTGTCTCTCCACATATATCTGTATGATTCCATAGCAGCTGGTTCATGGAGAGCTTGAAGTTTGTCCCACTCTTTACCCCAGTTAGATACAAAACTAAGAGCCTCCTAATCCACAAATTACTTAAAATAGGAGAAAAAAAGATGAAAGGATAAAAGTTAGGTCAGCTAATAAAAATATAAATAAATATAGGAAATTACAATTAACTGAACATTACTAAAGGTTAAAGTAATGCTTAGCTGGTTTTCACCCCTTTAGGTTTTGGTGTGCTGATTCAAAAAGAAAAAACCCATTTAGGCACATATTTCACACGTAATATTAAGCCTTCCCTTCATGAAAAAAACATCTCAATGCTAGGAACTTTTTATGGTGACTAATGCATAAACCAACGAAACATATTGTTTTTATTATACTTTTAAAATGGGCATATTGAAAGTTATAAAAAAAAGCAATGAAGGTAATAAAACTCCTCCGATTCACCATCCAAGTATCTATAATCACATTACTTACATTGTCTTCCATTCCATTATTATCATTACTACATTATGGGTAGAAAATCAAATGCAAGAAACTTTTATTCATGTCTGATAATAAAATCCTGCTCAGATGTTCCTGGTTAGAGCTGCAGCTTCCCTCACAGAAGTGCAACAGTATGGAGGTGAAGAAAGACAGCCATAAAGATCCCCAAACCATGGGGATGGTACAAAGCTAGAAGGAATGGAAGAGTCACGGTTCCCTGGGCATATGCTACCACCACCAAACAGATTTCATCTGAGAAGGCATCTCGACTGAATTTCATGGTAACTTCCCACCCCACACAGTACCTGCTCTAGCAATACATTTCTCATTTGTAGGAGGGTTTTGAATAACATCTTACAAACTTCACCCTGCAGCTTTCTTTAAGAAACTGCATCCACTTCTCTCTTCCATGCTACCCAGCCTGTGCATGTGGCTGTGAAAGAGCAAGATGCACAGCATGTGTGTAACTGGGAGAGGCAGAGAGAGATGCAAACACCCGCTGGGACTCCATTTAACCTGTAACTCAAGAATTCTCTTGCAGAGAGCTGAAGAGGTTAAACCCTTAAAAGGTATGCTGTTTTTTTACACATACATGCACAGAATGTAATTTTTACCTCTGTAATGAAATGAGTTAAATATAATTTACAAGGCAAAGTACACATAAACATAAATAGCTGTAGCACGTTTCTCTTGTATACACTCAAACCTGGGCTGTTGGAATGGCTGATGGAAAAGGCAAATCCAATTGCTTGAGTGCAAAAGCCAAGGCTCACTTATAACAGCCAAGGTGAACTGCCTTTACCATTGCTGTCCTGCTGGTCACAGCTTGTCATGTTGGGAAAGCAAGCACACCCCTGAAGAGCTGCCTTTTTAGCCTACCACTGAACCAATTTACCACACAGACTCACAGAGTTATGTTGGTGCAACAAGGGGAAGGAAGGGGGAGAGAGATCAGTAAACTGTAGCATGAAATCAAGGTGTAGCCAGAAGTATAATGAGGAGTGACTTCCTGTGTCCCCTTTCTTTCTGTGCCACCATGGTCTTTCTTGTATTTTCGCCCCAGCCCATTAATGTTCTCCCAGCTGTTGCCATAACTTGACTTTCAATTTCATTTTCTAACTACAGTTTGAGTTAAGCATTTGTAAAAACTCTCCTGAGATTTTAGAATCACTGTTGCATGCCTCCTTATTTAAATAACAGTGGAGCCTGCTCAGGGTTGATGATATACCACGCAGGCCTAAGAACCTGAGGCCTGATTTTTTTAGTACCTTGCAAACTCTTTAATTGTTTATACCTGCATAAAATTCAGACATTAAAGCACTTTAAACTCAGTTGGCCTAGGTATAAATGTTTGCACAAGAGGCGGAATGTCAGATCAAGCAACGCATGCCCTTCTAGCAGCAAAGACACACTGTGAGCGACACCACACCATCTCCTTGCAACTGCAAGAACTTTGAGTGATGGCATTTGCATGAGCTCGCATTGCATACAGCATGCACAGCAAGCACACCACGGTCTGCTCAGAGGAAAGGCATCACCACCAGTGCCACCCGCATAAAGGGATGTAGCTGAAAGCAGCATCAGGAATGTGTCACTAAGAGAGCACGAGGACAGTGGGGAAGCCACACACTCCTCAGACACAACTGTGTAGCCCAACAGCACAGGTTCTGTTCAATGTAAAAATGCAAAGGCCTAATCCACGGGAAAAAATGCATTATTACCATACATATTATTAGGTGTGCAAGGTGCCAGTGACACTTTAAATAAAAAAAAACAAACACCACAATATTCTTCATCTTTTTCCTAAGCTGTATATCATCTCATACTTTTCTGGAAAACTTTTCTTACAAAAACTTCTAAAGTTTGTCTGATGCACATCACTGTCTCTAACAAAACTAGGCTGATACTGCATAGGATCATAGGACAGTCTCCAGTCCATCCCCCTGCTCAAACCACGGCTGCCACTGAGCTCCCTCCAGCTTGTTCATCTCCTTTGCACTAGGTTCCAAAGTGGACACAGTGCCTAGACACAGTCCAGTGAGTGCTGAGCCGTGAGGAATAATAACTTCCTTTGGCCTGTAGCTCTGCTCCTGTCTGTACGGCTCAGGACACTGGTGTCCTCCTTAACTGCCAGGGCACACTGTGGGCCATGTCTGCTCACTGCCCAGCAGGATCCCAGGTCATCTTCTGCAGAGCTGCTCCCCAGGTAGCCAGGTCTCAGCTTGCTGTGACACAAGGGTTTCATTCTGCCCAGGACAGCTACATCTATACAGGTATATCTGCCAACACACTGTGAAATTTGAACTGATTCCTCAGAAAAAAAAAAGAAGAAAAAACCTTAGAGAAGAAAAACAGGTCCAGGAACATGTTATTCCTTCAGAGAGCCTAGGAGTGGTAAACCTCTAGACCTCCTCCCTTCTCTCATGCTAAGACTAAGATTGCTCCAGTTGTGTGTGTGGTATTTTTCCAGCCAAGTGTTTAATACAGGGGAAAGTCAGGCTCCCATACTTCTTTAGGATGATTATTCCAGGGGGTAATAACTGAACTCGTTCAGGAAATTGTTCCCAATATTCAGATTAAGTTTTTATTTATTTCCTTCATTTACTTACAGCTACAACTCATCCTTTATGCTAAATAATTATTCTTCCCTCCGTCTTTGGGGGAGTTACATGCCTCAAATATTTGTGGGCTGTTCTATCCCTCAGGCCACATTAGTCACCATTTAGCCAAACTATACATATTTAGTTCTTTTTATTAGGGCTTGTTAATTATTCTTAATCCCCTTCTCTGAACTCCCCAATTTCTCAATGTCTCTCATAACACTTCAGCCAGTATTCCCCACATTCCTGCATCAGAACACTGGAGAGAGGAACTCTCCTTTCTGCATCCCAGCGCTTCTGGAAACAGAATATAGTTTAACTGTTGCATACTGCATCTCTCCATCCCTGCATCTTCTTTGGCGTTACTGCTTCCCAGTGCCAAAACCTGCTTCCCTTACTTACATGCCTAGCCCAACTGGAGCAAAGCCCACAAACAGGATTAAGAGCTGGCTTTCTCCTCCATCTGAAACTGTTGCTTTGTTGTTTTTTTTTTTTTAATAAAACATTCACTGCTCTCTCTTGCAAAGTTTAGTACAATGTTCACTTTCACAGTAATAGAACGGCCTAATTTTGAATTATTTCTACATGGTTACAGTAGTATCTAAAGCTACTGAATGTTAAGCATCTAAATACCTAAAATCTGGCTTAAATACTATCAACAGTGTATTGTGCTCAAGCCAATACATTTGAGACAATTCATAGGCTGATATTTAGGAATCCATTTGCTTTCCAAGTACAGTATTTTCACTGCTTCAGTGCTGTACACTTAGTTCCAATAAAAGGTAGGCATAATTCTATCTCACTACTACTGCTCTATTTTTAGAAATGCAATGGTTCTGTCACCATGGGCACTTTATGTAAGTGTTGGTTGTAAGAAAACCCCGATTTTAAAAATAACAGCACTGCCCTGCTGCAACTAGTGCTCTTAATAATCAGCTAGTATTTAATAAAATTCAGAGTATTTAGTGAGTCACTGCCTAACTGAAACAGTAGTTTCAGTGGCTTTGGCTTATGTTATTAAAAGCTCTGAAGTGCTAAGGAGATGACTCTGAATCACACTGACTTGGGAGATGGGTATAGATGCAAGGGCTAGGGATTGAGTCCAGTATACATTTATGGGATACACCTTTCCTTCCACAGAATCAATCCTTCTCAGTGCCTACAGCGTATGCTGAGTGACTGAAGAACATATCCTTATCACTTTCTCCACTCACTGGGATGCTTTGTGCCCTTCACAATGTGAATTGCCTTCTCTTCCAGTGTGTGAAGGCAAAGGAGCATCCTGTCCCATTCTTTCCATGGCCTCAGAGCACATCTGCATAAACAAAGCTTAGGCAGGGGCCTCTGAAGCAGAAGGAGAAGGTAGCAGAAGGCAGCAAAGCACAAGCCTAGCAAGATGAGAGATGGTGACATAAATATTCATCTGCTGAGCAGTCCTAGTGGTTAACGGAAAACATTTATCAGAAAAACAACCTTTACTCTTACAGAGCAGCTTTGGCTAAGAGTATGGGAGCTGTACCTTGCCCACAGGTGTCCATAGTTACTAAAATAACAGCCTCTGACAAGGATGAACATGTTATCCAAGGACAGATTTACCATTTGACACTACTTTGGCTCTGTCTACTGCAATGATGCATCCTCTGCTTCATTAGCTGATGCAAGTTTTGCTCCATAAGAGCATAGTTCTCATTTGGCAGGCACGACCACAGCTACACCTACTAAGTCATGACAGTGCTTTAACAGTGTGACCACCATCTGGCTACTCAGACATGCTGCTCTAAGCCACAGTCCAGAGCGGACCTATGACATTTTGTATTGCATAGGGGTACAGGCAGCATTTCATGTTTACCAGTCAAGCCACATAAAAGCTAACTTGTACAGATCTTGAAGGTCTTCTAGTGAAAGAGGTTGTTTTCTACTTCCTCCTGAATAACCTGACCAGGATGTGGATAGGAAAATTCCAGGGCTAGGAAGATGTCAGCCAGAAATACCACAGGAAGCTATCAAAGGGCTTTGTGGCAGGAAAAGCATTCCGTGGCAAGAACATGATCCACGAATAATTAGATTAGAATTTTCTGCTGACAATCCCCCTGAAAGATAAAAGAGGTGAAAAGAAAGAGAAACATGAAACTGTATTCAAAGGAAATTAGGAAAACAAACAGAAATGCAACCTAAGGCAGTGCACGATATCTAATTGTCACTTGCAAAACAATACTTCTATTCCATCTTTCTTCTTTTTTAAATTGGCAGGATCCGAGGCAAATTATTATAATAATCTAAATTAATTTACATTTTGAAAAGAATGTAGGAAAAGAAAGCAATCTTACAATGAGTAATGTAGCATCGATCAGTGGAGACACTGTTGAGACGAAACTATTCTAACTGCAATCTGTGGAGAATGTTATTTGAGAGTTTTCATTAAAACTGATAGCATTTTCATTTGGAAATGCCTTACGTTTAAAGGAGCAGCTACACTGCATGCCTAGACTGGGTCTAGCTTCTGTGTTGATTGGACTGTTAGTGAATTCACCAGACCCACACAATTCACTGTACTGTCTGAATTTAAAAGCGTAAAAGTGCTGTTTGGGCAAGGGCTTTATATATAACTAGAGGAGGGCCCTGGGGCTTCCCTTAGGCAGCACAGATAGGCTCTAACTCAGAAAGGAGCCCAAGAGCAAAAGTCACAGTTAGGCTCCTTTTAGAAGGGCAGTTCTGACAGCAGCAACAAATAATTAGTGTGCCAAATGCTGAATCAGTAACTTCCTTTTCTCTTCCCAGATCTGCACATGAATTCACATTTATGTCACCTCCAGTGAGGGAAGTGCATTGAAAACAAGTAGGTGTACACATAATGCTGAACCATGCGAACCTGATTAGCTGTTCAAACAAACAGTATCTGTAGCTCCTATACAGTCTGTGGGGAGAGGTAAACTCCTTTAAAAGACTTTGAGAGCATCTGTATTAGGTTCCTACTCCAAGCTGATGCCTGTAGGAGTTCAGTTTCTCCACAGATTGAGAATTTCAGCACCTGGTTTAGTAAGAATATCCTTCATTACATACAAATTAGTTTAATCTACAGCTTACAACAGATATGGCCTCCTCCATAGACTTGCAGAAAATTACAAGGTTGTCATTTTTGTTCTTAGTTGAACATGCAGATTTTCTCCACATCTTCAACCTCAGAAGCATCTTTAATTATCTGCTGCCCTTTATAATGTATTCCCAAAACATGTCTTCCAACAAATCTGTTTTCTTTTTGTGACTCAGAATGATTTTTTTTTCTTTTATATTGGCTCCTTAATCAAATGTATGCCCACATCTCACAAAGTAAAATATTTAGTTTTCACGATTAGACAACCAAATATATTTATTCATAAGCACACCCATCAGAAACTGGAACATACATAATCACTGATTTTTACTCTAGTTCGTACTTCCATTCCTGAGCCACTGACAACTAACCAATGAACTTTCAAGTGAGCCCTCTGTAACTGCAAAACATCAGAGTTAACTACAGAGGTCTTCTTCACCTAGTATGTGTTTTTACAGTGTCTGGTCCAGCCTTGTTGAGATTTGGACTGCAGGAGCTAGTGCTGGTAATCGAGCAGTATTCAGAGGAAATGTAGGGAGAGGGGGACATCATGGCATTTGGTCTGCCAATGTCACAGAGCCTACCGCACAAGGGACATGGAACAGGAACAACAACTAAAACACATGAAAAGAATAAGAATAAGAATGTGTACTGATGTGAATTATAAATCACAGTGGAAGCAAATAGAGGCAACTGACTGAAAAAGAAATCATGAAGGAGCACTGAAAGTGTGTGAAAATGCAATTCATCGTTGAGCACCCTGCTCTCCACCAGAGCTGACACTACCTGCCTGATCCAGAATGATTTATCTGCTGAAATTCTAATGCATATTGCATCCACAGTCAATTGACTGTCAGAAGGCACTTCCTGTGCAGAGATTTCCCAAAACAGAAAAACAGAGCAGCCCCTCAGCAGAAACTCCTTCACACAGAAATCTTTCATCATGAACTCCTTTTGCACATGGAAAAACCTTTCAGCAGCAAAATCCACTGACAATGAAAGAATAGATTTGCCAAAGGTTTGCAGAAAATTCTATTTGTAATTATCTGCATCATCTAAATCATTCTTTGTAGACAGCCATAGTATAAAACCACTCAAAGCTAAATAAAAACTGCAATTATGCTATTAAGCACAAGTTTTCCTCCATTGTATCTTCATATTCCAGTCACTTCTTCAGATGGATAACAATTTCAGCAGATAGAATCTATTTATTTTGTATTGTGAAAAACTTGGCTTTAAAAGTTTTCTTCATCTTCTCTGTACTGACAAATCCAAGTTTTCCAACCACAGTTGACTGTACTATGCAATTTTTGACAGATGCTTTCCCACTCTACTCTTAAAAACATCCTATGATGGCAAGTCCATAACTTTCCCTTTCTACCCCAGTGCTCCGTTATCCTTACTCTATAGGAAGTTTTCCAAATGTCCAGTATGATGATGCACCCTTGCTAGAATTTGTCCCATTCATGACAAATGGTGGAAATATTATCTTCTACTTTTTTAGACCATTATGGAACCCTTCCTCAGTCTCCTCTTTAAATACCTCTGTTTCTTTCAGTGTTTCCTTGGAGATTTTCTCTTTTTAGATATGATTTTTCTCACCATTCTTCCCTGTCCTCTTCCCAGTTTGTCCACCTCTTGCTAGAAGCAAAGAGCTCACACACATGACCACTCTCACCATAGACAAAGGTTCAGTTTTAACTTCTAATTTTTTTCTATCACTCTGCTGTGCACTCCACTGCACTGTAAACACACAGAAAGAAAACACAACCCTCACCTTCAGGTTCACAAGACGTAAAAAGTGGTTGGCGTTAAACATGGAAGTGGGGAAGTTTTTTCAAAAATAATTAAGACACTTCCATGCGCATTTACTCTGCTGCTTTAAGTACTTAAATGCAAACCTTTAGAAATCCAGTCATTTTTTAAGTGAAGTATTATTTCAGCCAAAAAACAGTTTCAGATGTTTTGCTGAACATCAGCATTCACTACCACTCAGTGTGTTTATCCCACCTTTGAAGAACACACTGACAATCCTTTGGAATTAAAAAAAAAAAAAAAAAAAAAGTTCTAGTAACAAACAGAGCACACAAGGGTGATCTTTTGCTTTAAGCTTTTGGTTGTCATACAGTTTCCTTCCACAACACATAAAAAAATCAGGCCAGGACCAGAGCAAAGGTCCTCTCCTGCAACCCATGAACAAGGTGCGTCACCACAAGTCTTACAGTGTTACCCATCACTGAGCTAACTGAAAGCCAGCACTGTGCCTACACATGTACATAAAATGGGCAAGGAATTGTATTTTGGCCTCAAAAGCAGCTGGTACAACATTCAGCTAAATGCTCTCAGCCCTTAAAATGAGGTGCCTGCATCCAAACACAGCCTCTAGGGATGACCTCTGGTCTATGCTAACCTGTGAACTACTATGCCCAGGCCTTCTCCAAGAGAGTGACAAAGAGCCACGCTAAGACCTGAACAGCACAGGCAATTGCCTGTCAATGCCCAAGCCCATGTCTATCCATGCTACAGTCAGGAGGGAGATGGGGGTGACAGGAGGTTTTAAGGATTTGGTAATGTATGCCTGAAAAGAGAAAGGACAGTTTCTAAACATGTGAAAATAACACTTTTTTTCTGTTCAGGTCAATTCAGCATGACCCCAGCTGGTCTCCCAGAGAGAGAATTCAACCTGGCAGATAGGGAACTCCTGCCTCAGCACTGAACACTGCCTCTTTTTTACCAAAATAGGAAGAAAGCAGCTCCTGCTAGAAGGTGTAGGAAAGGATAGGGAGGAAGGGGTCAGGGGCAGCTGCCCTGCAAAATCACTCACCACTAGCACACACAAGTCTCCCATCCCCGCAACAGGACACGGAACTCAGCAGAAGGCACTGGCTGCCAGGGGAGCTTCAATGAAGAGAAGAGGGAGTCTTCAAATCAATTATCGGACTTTATACTGTATGTGAAAATAAGCAACATGATGCCTTGTTTTTTCCATATTTTTTTTCTTTGCTTTTCTTCTTGCTCCCATTTCTGTGCTATCTTACTCTTTCAAGACAGCTGTTTTAACTAGAAATACTACCTGCACTGTTCAAGGCTTCAAGAGAGTATATCTTAGAAGCAGAAAACAGTTGCTGCTCTTAAGATTAAAAACAACTCTGCATCTTTTCCCTTAATAATGTGCCTATGAAGCAAGCCCAGTGTTGCCTCCATGGATTACATACTATTTAATGTTTCAAATTTTTTTCAAATGGGCAGTCTCAGCCAAGCCAAATGCACTGTTTGTAAACAGAGAGCTCATTCCTGCTTATGGCCTGCAAGTAGACACTCAGCAGCCCTGGAGTAAGCTGTGAGCCAAATTAGAAAGCCTTTACATTCAATTAGTAGCTTTACTTTTCCTCTTGGATTTGTAACTGCAGAAACCAATTTAGGATGAGAATGAGCAGAATCCTGGGAGCTGTCAGGAGCATAGCAGTGTGCTAAGCAGAACTCTGCTTGACAGAAACCACACAAAGAAAATACTGAACTCACTTCGCTGTCCTTGGCTCTCCCAGTCACTTTTGAATGCCTTGCTCCCAGGTCCTCTTTTCTCTCATTTCCATTTACTCCTCTTCCCATATCATGATTGATGGACAGCACAATCAAAGGTACTTTAGAGAGAACTAATGAGAGGAATGTACATCATCACC
This sequence comes from Coracias cyanogaster, assembly GCA_033124195.1. NCBI lineage: Eukaryota > Metazoa > Chordata > Aves > Coraciiformes > Coraciidae > Coracias > Coracias cyanogaster. The sequence continues at coordinate 70,688 of JAVSBS010027070.1, read as the reverse complement.
TACTTTTTCACTTCTCTTACATGTTTTTCTTTAAATAATTATCTGTTTCACTAACTTGAGTTGGAATCTGAGGCAGGATTGACAACTTCTGTTTCTTTTGTTAACTACATGGGGGTCTATTCCAGTAGACACTGACAGTTCAGAGTACATGCCATGATAAGAAAAAGTTGAAAAAACTATAACATTTATTTAAGCTGTTTGTATTATTCTTAATTTTTCAAATTTTAAAATACTGTTTGATTAGAATTCTATTATTGGTGAAGTAGTAATAACAGTATTTTGGGGAATCTTCAGATGTAAGTCTGAAAGGAACTTTCCTGCCTCAGATGAAAATAATAATAAGAAAGGCCTGCCTCAACATTAATTTTTATCAAGCACCCAATCTATCCACTTATGGAATCTATCATATTAGGCCTCAATGTTATAATTCCACAAGTATCTGAAATTACATTACATCTAAATTGAATAACCAATAGAACATGTCACTTTGCTCTGGTTCTTTTTGAGGATGACACTAATTTGTTTCCAGAATTGCAATTACATCGCTAGACTACAATTAACCAATACAGTAGAATGATCCATAACGTGTATATGGAGAAATGATCTGAAATTTCGTTTCAGATCAAATGGTAGCCTTGTCCCACTGAACAGTACTGCTAGGATCCTCAGCAGCTATCACTGAGGAGCTGCTTTCCAGAACATCCTGTGTGTGCTGGGAATATCTAAAGTGTCAAGGACATAACATCTACAAACCTCTGTAATGCTCAAGAGAGCCTAAAAATAGGACAGTTGTGCACTATTTGGTACAATGCCTTCAGCTTTCCTTGCAGTCAGGGAGTACCTGAGAAATTTTTCCTGGGAGGACCTAAATTTTTTTCCATGTCTTTTTTATGCATGGTGGTCAAAAAAAAATCTTGTGGAAGAGATCTAACACAACATTTTATTCTGAGGAAATGGAAATGGTTGTAGCCTCTTACTGGACATTTTTCCTTCTCAGAAGGCACACACAGCATTGCACCATCAGTAATATCTAGTCCAGGTAGAGAACTTAGCCTACATAAAAGATAAAGAAATAAAGAAATCACAATTCTGATGAGGTAAAGTTCTAACTGGTTTCTAGCTTAAGTTTTTTACCACAAATCTTTATGTTTATATTTTCTTTTTTAAACAAAGAGAGAGAAAGGGTTACTTCTTCTTTTAAAAAAGATATAAAATATGAAATATAATAAAATGTTTTAGATTTTCATCAAAAACAACTACACATGTTAGTTTTCAGAGAAGCCCTGTTCACGGTTGCTTTGGAAATAAAGGCATGCCACAGAAAGTCCAAAGTGCAATCTTTTATGTACTATACTTGCTTTAATGCACAAGATCACATCTCTCCTTCCAACGGCTGAATTTAGAAAGTACTAAAACCTACTGCATAGTTAGTGGACTAATTCCTTTAGCTCAAGTAACAATATGGGCTTTCCGAGTCCAAAGCTTCTAGTGCTTAGTTACCACTCTGTAAGTTCAATCTTTCAGCATTTCAGGACAATTTAATCATCTTAGATTAACAGTAGCAAAAATACAGAGGCTCCCAAAGTGACTTTCTGCCCAGCCACCCCTGGCCACCTGAGCTACAAACCCTGGGGCTCCACTAAACACATGAAACCAACTATAAGTGCCCTTGAAGCACAGTACAACATATTAGCTTCTGCTGGACCCAGCCACAGAAGGACAACTGGAGCTACCAAGACATGCCAGACCCAAGCTGACATGCCTACACATGACCTGCTCAGGCAATGCTTTCTAGATCTGTAGGTTCTTGGAAATCATCTTAGCTGTAATGAAGAGCAGCACAGATAGATTATATGGGTGAGCAAATAATCCTAGCCTCCTATCTGCTCTGCAGAAGCCAGTGTTGGATTAGAAGCTCCAGGACAAAGCTATCCAAATTGTGGATGAGTTGCCTGTACATGTCGGTCACGCAGCTCTCGCCTTAGTACTGCATTATTGGTTTTCAGAGAGTTTCAGTTCCCCTCTTATCTTGTGTAATGGAGAATCAAGTATAACACAGAATTTTGTCAAATGCTGGTAGAAGCATTAATGAGCCACGTAATACCTCTTGCTGTAACATAGGGACAGTTTTCAAACACAGCAAGCAATGCTATTCCTTTCAAAACATGTATGCATAAAGGAACAGGCCAGTTCACTGAACTTATCATTAAAACTGGATGTTGGGGACAGGAGCACATACGGGTGTAAATGGCTATGTGCTGGCATATGTTGACATGTGTGCATGTGCAGAAGCTCATATGCACCTACTTATGCTCTGCAGCAAACAAATTTTCTCAAAAATAGCTCATTATATCGTAAACTGAGTTATACTGACAATAACTGACCATGGCAACTGCCAAATGTATAAAAAGCATACAAACGCTTCTTTCAAAGCACAGTCTGTGCTTGAATCTGCCTTTTTGAAGCTTGTATGAAAACAGTGGGATGCAATAATATAAGATTAATTTGTGAAATTCTGCAAAAGAGAAGGGAAGAGTTGAGTAAGTTTCTGAAGAAGCTAATTATAGGCGAGATTTTTTGATATTAAAGTCAAAAGCATTATCCTGCAATCCTGTCTGACCACCTGTATAACACAGGCCACAGAAACTCACTCAGCACCACCCTCTGCTGAGGTATCTTGTATTGTGTAACTACATTAGAGAAAAAAATTAATTCACTGTAGAAGTCTCTTCCAGTCTTGCAAGGCAGACAGCTCCAAGCCCCATTTTTAAATCCAGTGCAGCTAAGCAGAACATTGATGGGATACGTATGTTACCAGGTAGCTAATTAATATGCATGAAAACCAAATCAGATAATATGACACTGCCACAAGCACAAGTAGTGTCTACTGCAATAGAGACAATTACTATAAAGCCAAATTTTACTGGTCATGAACCATAAAATGCACAATATATGCATGTAAACATACTCAAATATTTACCTAAGATATTTTCTATGATAATAAATAAATAATTTTAACAACAAAGTATCTATGTAAAAAAAGAAAAAAAAAGAAATTGAGCTATCTATATATGGTCCATAAGAAAACATTCTGACTCAACACATTTGTATGGTGAATGTTTTCCTCTCCACATATGGATCTTTCTTCATTAAACGGAAAAAATTAAAGATTTGCCAATAGAAAGGGAAGAATTTAATTTCAAGTTTCATTAACGAGCTTGCTTTCATAGCTAAGAATAAGGAAAATGGCTAGTAGTACCAGCTGTGTACACATTATGCAGCAAGAAAAAAATTAATAAACAAACAAATAAATAAAGGAAGGGGCATGCCAGCAAAGCTAACATCCTTGGCATCTACTCAACATGCTTATAAAGCATGAAGCAATTACCTACTGTATCACCTGGGGCTAGAGCATCTTTATGCACCTTCACAAATGCTTGAGAAGGTAACAACTTCGCTTTTCTAATTCAGCATTATCCTAGAGCTGTGCGGGAGCCTGCCTCTACTGTGATGGAGCTTGAGGACCACATAAGCCACAAGGTACTCCTGGATATTTTTCTGAGTGTTCTGAAAGAAAATCAAGTCAGTTTTGACAAGCTGCTAGCAACAATACCAAAAGTACTGCCAACATACTCAAGGCATTCAGTATGTTAACAGGTAGTAGACCAGATGCTATTCACATTGCTTCTGTTGAACCTTTGATACTATTAGGAGTTCAGCATAAGATACTTATTCCCTCACCAGCATTATCAGCACTATCATCATCACACCAGAAATTTCAAAAATCCTAAGAAAGAACGATCCCCAGGGTATCACCACACCTACAGATTGCAGGCAAGAGCCAAGCTATCAAGAAAATTCATCCACCTACAGATGATTTCCTGCCACCCTTGTTTTCCTTCAGGGCCTTCAGCCAAGGGCAGGGAGTGGGCTGGAGGAAGATGAATTGTTCTGGCATCATCAGCTAACTGCTAGCCACTCTCCTCCCCAAGGGCTCTGCTGCCTCGCCCTATCACATGGCCTGTGACAAGTCACAGGTCAGCATTGTGAAATGGTGGGTGCAACCTAAAGGACTATCCTGGGATGGAAACGTGTTCAATCTTGTGAGGAGAGACACTATATCAGGCCACAGGTACCTGCAAAAAGGAATAGGCATTGCTGCTCTCCAGGCACCAGCAAGACGATATTGCTTTTGGATACAAGCTTTTGCCTGCTTGATACGTCATTGTCTGCTCTTCTTAGACATCCTCATGCTGGTGCAAGTAAAGGGAACAAGCAAATTTCTCTGCAAGCCAACAGGCTAATATTCTCGATACATTTGTAAGCGAAGTCTTCTCTGGGAACAGCAGAAACAAGGATTTCATGAATCTAGTGAGTTTGCTTGCTTAAATCAGTTGGCAGGGAAAAAAGTTTAGATCTTCACAGCTCTAAGGGTAATTCACTTTGAGGATAACTAAAGGCAATCCCCAAACAGGGCTGAATAACACATACTTGCTTATTTGGAGCAACACTTTTAATAGTAACCTGAGTAGCACTCAGGTGAAAGGTCCATTTTTGAGAACAAGCAGCAATGAGAATAAGTAAAGCCATTACTTCTCACACTGCTTAATGCAATTATGCAACATCTGCTCACAGAACTGTGCCATGAGACTTTTGTCCACCTGTGCTGCTCCATTCAGAAGAAGAAGCATCTTATCTCCTCTATTTCAGTCTATATTAAAATGCTCCTGTTAAAGCAGTGTTAGCATTAGGAGCAGAACTGAAATCGAAATCATGTACCTAACTCTTGCTGCTCATTATTCTGAAAAGGCATTTCCTGTTCAGAATTGCTTTGCTATATAACAGTCTGTGCTAAGGGAAAATGGGAATCTCTTGCTGTTGCTAACATACACCAGAGATCTACCATAGATAGAAGAGGCACTAAAAAACACAATGAAAACTGTTTGGCAGTACATCTCTTTTGCATCCAGTGGTTAAGGATTTTAAGTAAAATCTGTTTTCCTGAAATATCTTTACCCACAAATCTCCCTCTGCCCACCAAAGTCATTACAGCTTTCTTTGTAACTGCTCCTCTCCTGTCTCTTAGCATTATTTAAATCAGTTATCTGATATAAAAGCACTGGAGTAAATCAGCAGTTGAGGGTGAAAATGCAAATGCTGTAGTTATCAGAGCTAACAGAGCCAGCCTGTCTGCAAGCCTCTGCGTGCATATTGGGATTACTTGTTCACCGAGGCTTGGGAGGGCTCTGTCACATCAGGCCCCAACACACTCTACTCCTTCATTCTTACAATTAAAGCTCAGGACAGGGCTTTTCTGAGGTGCCATTTTTAAGATATGAACATATTTTAAGAGGTAAGATGGAGTTCACTTGTTGCCAGCTACAAATACAGTACCGAGGTGTCTGGGGAGCTGGGTTTTAAAACAAGAGCTCTAAAGTTACATAGCACCTCTGTAGTGAGGAAAATCACCCAATCCCATCCACAGTCCACAGACACAGAACATTATTCACCTTGATCCACTGTTTCTACCTGGGCACTAGCTCTACATTGGACTCCTGTTGTTTCTGGGCAGTCTTTGCATTCTTTGTTTTAAGGAAAAAGGAAATATTATCACCTGAAAAGCATTATGTCTTGAAAACCACTCCTTATCCCCCACCCCCCAAAAGGCTCATTTCAACAGCTCTACAGTATTACCAACTTAAATTCATTATTTCATTCATGTAGTGTAATGTTAGCCCCAGCACTTCTCTCATCTCCTCTCCAACAGTTGCCCAAATAAGGAGGTCTTAGTTATGGTTCACACAGCCTGTTTGCCACACACTCCTCTTATCAGAGTTTCATTTCTACTGAAGGCCTTGACACTAGTAAATAACAATCTGCTACTAAACTTCCAAGAAAGCATACAGAGCTGATGGTGATAACCTTAGCATCTCTGCTAACTTTTCACTTTAGAGGGCCTTGAGGTTTCCAATTCAATTTCTAGCTTCTCCTATCACACAAGAATAATGGGGCTGAAAAATGCAAGTAGCACAATATGGCACACGTCCTCAGTGGTACCTGAGTACTGAGGGTAAGTCATAGGTGGCAGAAACAAAATCCTGTCAAAGAAGAAAGCTGGAGACAGAAGAACTTCAATCAGCAGAGTTACTGGCACATTTTCATTTTAGTCTACTATTTGACCTATGTTTAAGTAATGGTAGGCTTGCAATAACTGCATTTCTCTTTGTTCAAAGCCCTTCTTTTCCATTAGAGAAGGCAGGTAAATTGAACTGCTGATCTTTCTATGCCTGATTGTTCCATACAGGATCTATACAAAATTGTCTTCTATGTTTTTAATGAATTAGTATCTTACATGTTCAGAAATCTTAATGTTGTCCTCCACCTGTAGGTTTTGTAAATTTTTATGTTAAATGTTCTGTAAATTTCTTTATTTCCCTCCCAGATTAATTGGCCATGAAATGCAGCCTTATTACTTAAAAGGACTATAAATCATGTGAAAAAAACCACCCATGTGATGTATTTATTGTGTTGAGAAGTACAGGGTTTGCAATCTCAACATAAACAGAAAACCCAAGGTAGATGGGTAAAGTTTATGTGATTTTCTCTACTAGATATGTTTCTATAAGGTATCAAAAACTGTTGAATGCCCCAACAACTCTAAGAAGTATTGAGCTGTTAGACCTCAGTACTCAGGTTTGCCTTGGAAATTCTAAACCTGATATGGGAAGCCATACTTACAGTTCAAACCAGTCAGTTTGTGCATATTGACCTCTACTTCAGCCCATGTGCCTGGTCAGATGTGCAGTGTCCAAGATGCAAAGAAAGCTACAGCAACCCTAGATTAGTTCTCTTAAAGAGAAAGCAAAGCCAATGAATTTAAGCTTTTATATTGATGGTATCAGAAATATGATTATCATACCCTAGATCAACAAAAAGCACTAACCATTGTGTCACAGATATCACCGGCTGGAATGCACAAATATACGTAAAATATTTTAACAGAAAACAAAGGTACAGAGATGTAGCTTGGCCATATATTACTTGAATGTACAACAAAGGCACAATATAAGCTACCAGTACAGGAGACAGAGTACGTTTGTATCAAGGGATGGAGGGGCTGTATGATAAAGCTTTCCTTTGTGCTCCCATGTGCAATATAAAGATCTCACTAAATATAAAAAGTCAGTAACGGCTTCTGTTACTGTATGCTGTACTTTCAGAATTTCAGAGGATGAGGTACTCTCTACATTTGCATGTATATACTATACATGTATACACTATGCAAGTGATACTAATGATACAGTGCTACAGTCTGTATTGTTATCCTGCCTTTCACTCACTTTGATATAATGCTTTATCTTACAAAGTACATATTGTTTAGACTGTGGCATATTTAGTATCATGACATAAATCTGAAGCTCAGGAAGTAGAGAAAAATAGTGCAGGCACCTCAGCATTATATTAAGGAATTTTTATTTAAGTTTTTATTCAGACTTTTAGTAAGCTTTTTATAATTTGAAAAACAATTGTAATTTCACATTTTTTTCCCAAATACAGTATAAGCCTAAGAGAATGCAGGCAGATACATCAATTTATTATGTTACCAATTAAGGACACAATTCCACATTTCTTCTACAAAGAATGTATACAACTAGAGGGTACTTTTTTCAAGTCATACTTCATTGGGTTTTTTTATCCCCTTCTCATGGGAAAGTCTCATCAAATATAACAAGGATGAAACCAATAAAAGTTTGAAAGAAATTAAACAAACTCTATAGAAATTACTCTAAATAATATATGGGTCATAGGAGAGTTCAAAAAAATATTTATGTAACTAACTGAATTCTATAGTAGAGAGGCATTACCCTTTTAAATCCCACAAGCTGGTTTAGGAGGTCTATGAATAGGAGATAGCCCTCCACCAAATTCTACAGGACTTTTAAATCAGTGAAACAAATACCCCAGCTCTGCCTAGGAGCAATCTAAGAGAAAAGCATGCACAAGAGCAGTGAAAAGTTTTCAGAAAAAAATAACTCATTTTAGTAGGTTTTTATGAAAAGAAGTGCAAGTGAAGGCAAGAGAGAAGTAGAGGGAAAATATAATCATGAAAACTCACTTTTAACACCTTAAGAGCTGATAGGAAATGAAGTACAAAGTACATAAATGAATAATTTAAAATTCTCTTATTATAATGGACCACAGGATGGAAAAGTACAGTGAAAAGGAGGACACAAAAAGATATAAGTTATATTAGCCTAAGAAAATACTGAGCTGGTAAAAAAGCAGAGGCATTTATTCTGACCCTTATTCTATGGGTCTTAATCAGACAGAACTCTTAAAGAGAAAAAAAAAAAATCAACATTTTTGGTAAGTGGTTTTTATTTGGTGGCAAGTGGAAGGGAACAGGGAAGGGTATTTTTAGTTTCCTTTTTTAGATGGAAAAATATGATTAACCAGTAATGCATCAATGCAACCAAAAGGGTATTTTAAAAGCAGAGAATTCAAATATACTATGAAAATAAGAAATGCAAAAGTGGAGCTGTTTGAAAAAACATTTCTGAAGGCTTTCTTGCTTCATTTAAAATGCAAGGCGCTTGTCTTGGAAATGATAAATTGAGACAATACTTTCAGGCTCCCTTGGTGCCATTACACCCAGTCATACAGGGTGACATTTCTTTGATTTCCACGCCAAGACTTCATTACATCTTGTATAATTTCCCACCAAAAAGAACTCAGAAGGGAATAATTCAGTTAGTGTACAAGTATATTTTTCTATGTCTACATCTCTGTTCCATGTATATTAATAATTGACATGTTCATGTAAATTGACAAAATGATCAAGCATTCTCATTTTGTTCTCTGACTTTGAAAATCAAACTGCAGTCTTTAAGTTATGTTTTAAATAAACTGTGAATAAAATTACTAGAGCCTTGTAGCAGAAAAAATTACATCTGACAGTTTTGGTTCTGGATGTTTGAAACTGCTAACCCCAAACTTCAGCAACCTCTCTGAGGATCTGGCTTAGCCCACACAAGCTGTTTCTGCTGAACTCACAATGCTGAGTACCAGAAGATCTATGTGGCAGTACAGGCATTTTCTCATAGTCTTACTCAGAACTAGTGGTCTGTTATGAGGCTGCTGAGTCAAAGAGCCATAGGATAGGGTCCAACAGCAATAAAAGTCTCAGTACTAAGGTGTTATCATCTTCCTTCTTTTGGACAACTCTAAGAAATATATTTGAACGCATCTCTTGCCCATTTATCCACTGCACGTGTTTCCTGCTTGAATACTTCATTGTGTCTTGCATCCACAGTGCAGCCTTGTGGTGTTGTGAAAAAAGGAATTGTGTTATCCATCTTCAAAGCTTTTGCTGCATTTTTCAAAATCCAGCAAAGCACATATTACAAAGGAAAAAATGTAAAGCCAGAGTGCTATGCTAGCCACTAATGCAGTAGGACTACAATTCAGAGAGGATTCAGAGAATTCCTTAGCACTGCCTTTGCAGCCACTGTGTCTTACAGTGTATTAGAGAGGTCATTCTGAAACCATCATGGTCAAAAGTAGACATTATCCTGGAAGTAAAACACAAATTATTTAAAGCTGAGCTCTGCCATACAAAGATTCACTCTGTATCAAAGAGAAAACTATAACTGTCTTCACTTTGGTTTTGCCTAACAGTATGTCTCAGTGTATTGATTGTTCTGCCTCTGCCTCCTAACATCCTACCAAATCTGCACAGCAGCTTCCACCAACACAGTTCTCTTTTACTAGGACTTGTTAAACACCCCTACTGTGATAGCAGCAGACTGTGACCCTCACCAAAGAAAAAACAAAATGGTGTGTGAAAGTTCATGTCAGTAAATATCCATGACGGTATTGCTTTTCACACCTTTTTTTCAGAAAAGCTTCACAGATGTTTCCCCATCCCACAAAAGTCATGGTGCTGATTCATCAGCATTCCTTTTACCTCTGCATCCCTCCTCCTGCCTCCCGTGGTGCCACTGCAGAGCCCATGCTAATAAGCCCAGCAGATTTAATAGCCTAGGCTTTTCTACACATCCAGGCTCTTGCATGAGCGTGTACCACCAGGTTGGCATGCAGTCCCAATTGGGAACAGGCGAACGCCACAAAAGTTTGAGTCAACTCAGCAAGTTGTTTTTTTCTACAATGTACCTCACAAATTAGCCTCTATATATTCTTGCTTTAATCTACAAAGACTACAGCCATGTTTCTAAAATTACTCAAACCACATCTGCATATTCCCAGTTTACCTGGCAGTACAATTTGCTCTAGCTGGGAGAAAAGCACACAAATGTATTTCTCTTGACCTAGCTAAATCAGTAGATAGTGTTCATGCTGAATTTCTGCAAATGTGGGAGGACAGATTATATTCAATCTAGTTTAAAAGCCTACAAGGGCAAATTAGCCCTTCACAAACCTTCAACAAACATGAACTGGTAGAATGGCTTGACGCCATTTCACTGATTTGCACCATTTACCTGGTGTTTTTCATCCAGTTCTGGATGTCTTTAAAACAAATTTACCAATTTGTGAAACCATTGCCTGACACTTTTTTTTACTTGATGCTCTCCCCTGCAAGAAACTTTTGATATTTGAAGATCCCAGTTCAGAAATCACTGAGGTACACGCTCAACATTTTAAAGTCCGACTACAAACTTCAACAAGTGCTTAAGTCCATGCCTTAGTTGCCTGAGGTATAAAAACTAAGTAGTGCTTTACTGGGTCATGCAGAGTCTGCTTCACTACGAAAATACTGTAAAAGCAACTGGCTATTATTCCTCTACTTCTCATACATGCTTAAGCTAGGTAGGGAATGGGAACACCAGGAACACAGATCACAGTGTGAAACTGTTGCAGAGCCACAAGATAAGACAACTGCAGAGACAGTGCATATGTATCCTGTGTTTCATCTGCTCAATGGAAACTAAAAACGTGAGCTCACACAGTCAGAAGTTCAAGTACTTCAGCTCACATGCTATTTCAGCAACACACACAGATCTGAAGGCACCACCTTGCAGCAGGCTGATAGAATGATTTACTGTTCCTGTTGAAGTGTCTTGGGAACCCAACAGCTGTCACTGAGAAAGGTACCAAATAGATAGGTACAGCATATTTCCTTTTTAAAAAAAACTACATTAAAATTATTTGGGTTATCTGGTTAAAGCACTCAAAAGTAAGGCCACACAAGAGTTCAAACTCCAGCTATCAAAACCCTTCTGTTCATAATACTTGGGGCAGTCTTTAAAACCACATTCTGTTTGGTGCAGAGTGCATTATTATAGGAAACACTTCTCTCCACAGCTGTCCTGCAGAGAGAAAAAGGGTGATCAGATAGCTATTAATTTTATGCATACTGGTTTTACACTGAAGGTAAATCAAGACAGCAACTCATCTGACTTGGAATTAAATCAGAGGAGGCTATAAGGTGCAAGAAGGAGAAACCAAAGAGAGGTAAGGTGCTATCAGAAAGAACATCAGGTTCTTTAGTAGAACAAGAAAAAAGAGCAGCTACCTACTGAAGAAACGCCAGTCTCCACAGAAGTAGGTTCTTTTCCTCAGAAAACCCAGAATGTAGGATGCAGGGGAGAACGATGCATGAAAGCATTAGAGCAAGAGAAAAGTGGCAGCAGCTGCCTGAGCAAGATCCTAATATCATGTGAACAGTGCAGCAGCTTGGACTATGTCTGTGTAGGAGGATAAGCTGCTAACTTTAAAAGATCGGTAAGGAAAGGAGATCTCAGTGAGAAAACAGAGACCTTTTCCTGTTTTATGTCCTTTCTTCCTAGTTATCCTTAAGTGAATGAACAACATACTTGTTCTTAATGGATACTTTTCAGTCACAGTCAACCTATGATTTCAGAGGGAAATGCTAATCTTCCCTCCCTAATGCTACAGAAGTTGTGCCTAATACAACCAAGATGTCCCTCTAGCACAGGCAGTGGCAGCTAGGCCTCAGTTCAAGGAGCACCCCTAGGTGGGGTTGAACCATAGGATCCCATCTGGATGATGTCATGATTAATGATGCCATGTTTATCACTCTGTTTATAAGTCACCTGACACTGCACATTTCATGACAGACAACTGCCCTCAGCACCTCTCACTGCAGATTTTAATTATTATTTTCTTCCTTCTCCTGCCTCCAGCTCTGCACTTCCTCTTCTCTAGCACTGACTTTGGTGCTTGTTCAATTTGCGCTCACCAGCAGACTTGACTCAGTCAGTAAGCTTTCTGCTAGCACTGCTAAGACAGCAGCCATTACAAAGAGAAATGAACCCAGAGCTTAGTACTTCCAAACAACTATTCTGTGATTTCTGTCTGTCTTTATAAGACACATTACCCTGAAATAAATACAGGTTTTATTATTTATGGCTTGGCCCTTTGTAAATTTGTGGGTTTTCTGCACGCATTTAAAACTAATCTGTGGAAATTCTCTGGACATAGAGAAGATTCCTTCCAAACCATCACTTGACACTGAATCAAATTCTTATTTTTATTATTTTGATGGTGGTTGGAGTGGTATACACTGCTGTGCCAACACTGGCACATTGTGGAAGTATTCCATCACCATCTATGGATGGAAAACAACACAAAGTAGTAGCACGCTGGGATTTTTTTTTCCATTTTATGCCTATTCTTCAAAATCTCAGCTCAGTACTTCAGACATTCCATTCCAGACACTGTTCATCCTTACAAATGTGACTTTTTGCAGTCTTTTTTTTTTAAGCAAACATTGTACATTTACTGAAACATGTCCTTTTTCAAGAGAATTAGCCACTTTTCTGCAAAGTGACTTCACAAACCAGTGAGGTTTCACTGTCTTGTACTTAGTCTTTTGAGTTTTAAAGATAAAAGGTCACTGACAACAAACTATGATGACTGCACATGGCATACACACCACCACAGGGCATACAAAGAAGCATGAATCAGTTTCTGCTGTTAAAGTGAAAATTTTTACTTTTTAAGGTATAATTGCAGCTTTCTCTTCAGAAGCAACAGGAACAGGTCTAAACCTTACCCTTTGTCTGTCTTTCCCTTTGCTCCAGAAACCACATTTCTATTTCTCAAAGTAGTGACAGCCCAGCCTGATTACTTCATGTTACTGCAGGTTTGTCATGATGTTTAGGGATAAGAAATACTTAACCTGCAACCAGCTTCTCAGTGCCATTTTCTTTAGCTGACATGCCACTTGCAACAGAATTATTAATTAGTTTCATGACCCAGCCAGAATTAGAGGACTTAGTAAGTCTCACTCAACTATTTGTAACACTGTTTAAGAATTTAATTTCAAAAGATATTTCATATTCCCTTTAAGAAATGGTTTCGTAAGTAATTTTTAAGTTGGGACTGAAATGACTGGACAAGGAAGTCCAGTAAATACTCTCCAAACAAATATCTTATATAACGATAAGACAAATTATCCAGGGTGTTCCTAGCACCAGTTAATTTCTTTGCATATCATTTACACTGGTAAGCCCTGAACCCTCCAGCTGTTTCTGCTCTGAAATGTTGCTAAAAGAGGCAGCACGAGATTCCTTTTTCAGCATCTTTCAATCATCCTGAGCAAATTAACTCTGCTTTCAAATTCACATTGCCAACCCACAGTGCTCAAGCTGAAAGAAAACTGTGTCCTTTCTGGCTCACTTGTTCAGCGCCAAGGGGAGCTCTGGTGTAGGTGAGCTGCCTTGTGCCTCCTGCCTTCATGCAAAGGATGCAGATATGCTTCCTGGAGGAAAACAGGAATACGTGGGCCAAAAACGCTCTCTCCCATGACTTTACAGGTTCTGTAATGCTAATGGGACTTAAAAGTCGTAAAAACTTATTTCATTTTTTATAGCTAGTGGCTCTAATTTGAAATCCACACAAAGAGCAAACACTGATAAAGACAAAAATGACGTCCAGTAAGAACATACCTTGTTAATGTAAAATACAGCCTACCTTATTCACGTGGACAGAGAATCAGCCTCTTATTACTTAACATGGTAAATATGTTGATCATGACTTCAAAAATAAGTGACTATTACATATGGCAAACAGTAGTCTCTGTCACAATTGCTCTTCAAATCTGAAGCTTGCCACTTGGTGTAAGTTACAATCTTTTAAGACCATCAAAAACTGCAGGCTCCACAATTACAAAAAATTTATTTGTGTATTTGCAAACTGATAGAAAAGGGACAAACAGCCCTATCCTACAGTGATCTCCCTTTTGGTGACTTGCAAATCTCTTGATACTGGGAGAAAAATAACCGTTAAAATAATGAGATGTTTGCCTGAATTCTCATGCTTTGCATTATTTCCACTTCAGCTGCCTAAACAGCAAGAGCCTCATCCACAGAACTCGAACTGAGTTCCCAATGCAGCAGACAACTGTTAATAGTTTTAGTCTTAATTCCAAGACACTGGATTTTTAAAAAGCAAGTAATATCCAACTATTCAGCAGTTCTGGACATGGTTTCTTACTGTTCAGAAAGTCACCGCCCAGCTGCAAGGGTGGCTCTGCTGAAAGCTGTGCTGATACAGAGTGCGCTGCCTAGATCAGCCTGCGGGAAGAGTTGTACAAGTCAGACGGGCCCTGTCAGTTAGTAGAACAATGGTGCACACAATGTATTAACAACAAGGGTAGAACGATATAATCATATGCAAATAGCACTCCATTTACCATTCACTAGCCCACAGGCAGACAGACGGCAATAGATCCATAGTATTTTTCAGATCTTATCTGCAGAATTAGAATGTATACAGGGAGGTCCCAGACATGTAGTGCAGAGCCATGAATTGGTAAAATTTCATAATTCAACAATAAAGAGATTAATTAATAAATAGCAAACTGGTAAGATGACACATCAGCAAAATGCTAAACAAAGTACTATTTATATTTAAATACATATATTATCTTTTTTTCCTCTGACAAAAAAAAAACACCCTAGGGATGTTAGGGCTGAGATTATTCAATGCTGAGCTGATACTAAAACCAGAAACAAATTAAGAATGACCTTGTACAAGTGAACCACCAAATGATGCTCATTAATAACCAGCCCTAGTAAGACAGTGTTGGAAGTAACCTAATGTATGGTCAGTGAGGGTTACCATGGCCACTGCTTCAGGGACATTTAGGAGGCACATAAGAACAGTACAGATAATTGTGTCAACAGTATTAAATATGTGATGAAAAACATGCATTAAGAAAACATTGAGTTAACATTTATTTAACAGAGAAAGGTGCTCCACTAATGCCATTCAGAACCTCTTTGTGAATAAAAGCATTGATTTGATACTACTGATTAGGTAACTCCTTCCTCTCCAATTGTCAATAAAGATCATAACGCAAAAGCTTTGAGTACAAATGGTGCCAGAAATCTCTGTGGCAGATTGATTTTCTCTCTTTCCTACTGATAGGTTATGTCAACTGAAATACCTCTTAATAATTTTAATTAGTTTCTTTTCTTTTTTTGGGTCAATTGAAATTTAATTAAAATTATCTCTGTAAAGGAACGAGGCTTGCCTAATGCTGTTCAGCATCATTTATTCAGAGCAAGCTGCACCTAGATGACCGTCCAGTGGCCCATGACATTGTGTACAATTTATAATCCAAATACCAAAAACAAAGAGGAAATACATTTTATTTTAATAGGAATATGGAGTTAAGGAGTATGAGTTCTTCTTATGTTATTATCAAAACTACCTTGTCTGGCATCCCATTAATTATCAGCTATAGCCTCAACAGAGAGTGTTCTTTTACAACATATTTGTAAAGTTAGAGCCTTCTTTCTCTGCACATGAAAAAAGACATATTCCACTTGTGTTAAAACAGAAGGATGATGAAGCCCTGAGCTAAGAGGTTGCCTTATCCAAAGCAGTGCAATGTCTGTTGCTGTTACTTTCAAAGTGATAAACATCACCTAACAGCTATCAGACACCTTACAAAGAACTTGACCTAGCTTCCATCATATTGAAGACTCTTACTGGTTTCAGTGGAATCTAATACCTGTCCATGTACTGCCAAAAATAATCTGTGATATCTGTTCAATTAAAAATTGTGAATTTACTCTAATAAATAAACCAATATTTAACCACCTTCCACAGAAGCAAACTGCATTCATTCATACCCACGCCCCCAGCATAAACACATACACTAATATGCAAACCTGAGTATACTTTATTGCTGAAAGTTTCATGCAAAAGGTGCTTCTGAGGTGGTGCTCATCCAGGTCAAAGACCAGAAGTAATACCTGAACACACTGGGTGGGCTGCTGCACTAAAGGATGTTCCACCATTTACTAACTATGAGATTCAAAGACAACAAAGTCAGATTCTTCATCCTGATGATCAAAACTCCAGGATGATAATTCGTATCTAATAATGTCTGTGCTTGCACTGCTATACTATGCAGGGAGAAATGAAACTTGATTCAAGTTTTGCCCTAGTTCAATTATCCCAATATCAGGGATGTGTCTAGAGCCACATTCTCAAAATTATTCAAAAACCTTTAAATAATAACAAAAATAATCAAACAAATACTAAACCCAGTAATATTTTTCTATAAAGAAAACCAATTCCCATACCGAACAGTTATTTATGAAGAAAACCTACAATGTGCATTTTTTTAAACAAAACTATAGCACTTACACATTTTTTAAAAGAGTGCAGCTGATACCTCTGTCAGAAATGACTCTATAATACATATGCTACCCAGAGATTTAAAAAAATAGCTTTAGAAGCACTACACAGCATATTTACTTTTTCAGGTTAAGGTTAGAGTAATATAAATTTTTATTGAAGCTCTTGAAGTGCAGAGTCCAGATGGAACATTTCTGCTCCTTCCTTTTGGAGACAAGTACGAAATACCATTGGACAAACTACACGTTTATCCCAGAGGTACAACTTTGACCGCAGAAATATCTGAAAGAAAAAAAAGCCGTTTACCACAAGCATTATTTTCTTAAGTTTACTTGGGACACACCAACAATGAAGCTTTATGGTGATTTAAGATGATTAAAATTGAACCCATGTACAATTTGGAGCTGATTACTGATTATTTAAATTTATTCAGTTGAAAAAGAAGAGACAGACATCATACAGGCAAGTGGTGAGCTGGCAAAATAATCAGAAACATCTCAGAACTGATTTGACTAACTTGCACGTTTCACATCCTTTTAAGTTTAGAAAGCCTGTCTTTACAGGATGTCTTCTGAAGAATTAACTACCAATAGCTGGGGAACAATGACAATAGTGCAAGAACAGAATAAAGTTTAGCAGCAAGTGAGACACATGTAATCTGGCACATGAACTGAGGTGATACCAAGGAAGGACTTAATCATTCCATTGGCTCCTCATTGAGTCCTGCAGCAGAGCCCAGCATGGTGAATGAGCCACAGTGACAAACTGCATTTTACATCACCTTTCCACTGTTAGATGCCAGTGTTAGCAGTCACCTTGTTTAGCCATGGTACCCTTTTGTAACAATCAGAATTGCTGTTCATGGAGTAAGAAACAACAGGCAAACAGATTTACCCTCTTTTTAGGTTAAAACTTGACCAGTGAAACTGATGGCAAAAATTCCATCAACATCAAAACAGGGTAGGATTTTATCTGCTAATTATTATCACTAATAATTTCTAATTAACATCTCCATTGGCCTTTACTCCACACACTACACACCACAAGAAATGAGGATAGCTCTCATGTTCTGACACAGGCCTGGTAGCCCCCTCTTGCACTTCTGCTGAGGTCCTTGTGGAAGGCACTCTGACAACTACATCATGAAGGCAGGCGAGGTGGAGGGCAACATTCAGTTTGTTGGATGTATTAAAAACAGAAATGAAGAAAGGCTGTGCACCACTTCTAGGTTCAAAACTAATTTTGACCGTGTAACAGGCAAATGTATTTTTTCTCTCTGAACCTTTGAATGAGATTGCTTACATTACAGATGAATAGAAGCCACATTTGTTACCACAATGGGGAAAAAAACACCAAAAAAACCAAACAAAGAAACAAAAAAATACCCACCCCACCCCCCCACTATCCTGAGTGGTGTAGCACTGAGGTGCTGAGCTTGCTAAAAGACAGAGCACAGCAGAGAAGGTACCCGGCTGACTCCCCTTCCTCAGAACCTTTTAGTAAAAGGCAATCACACCAAGCAAAACAATGCAGCAAGCCTATCAATTTGCAGTTTTAAACCTTACAGTCAGTTTCAGATTCCTCTTGCCACAATAACTCTGCAATTTGTGTCATTCCCAGTCAGTGCAGACCCATTATGCTGGGTTTGTTCATGTCAGGTCATCTAACTAGTTTCACATTAATACAAGGTCAAGATTCAATACAGGATACTTCTTCCATTGGGAAAGCGTTTTTAAAAAGTAGAATAAAAAATTATTTTCATCAGAATTGAGCCTTTTGCACCAGGCCAGGTAAGGCGAGGACTAGATAGGAAGGTGGAAGAATTGAATGATTTCCATGACTACTTAGCCTCTTTGTGTTAGTCGGTGCAACTGAAATGCTTAAGGGATATTAAAACATTATGTTGGAAGTTAGTCAGAAGTAAATTACAAGCTTCTAAATCTGATCTAGATAAAGGGCGTAGAAAGGAAGGAATTGTGTCCTAAAGGAATTTCCACAGCTCTCCCAAGCTCAATTTCACTCACGTTTATCCTAAGGCAAAACACTTCTTGTAGCTGTTCTCAAAGTGATGAAGCTTGAATACCAGGTCTTACTCAGACCGACGTCTTTCCACAGACTTAAATGGTGCTTAGAAGTAAAACGTACTTTTACATAAACAAAAAGTGGCAGTAACCAAATATTCAGATATATGATTTTTTCTATTTTTTAATGCAACTGGTATGTCCTTTGACCATGTTCAGCAAAAACTTTCTATATAAATAGCATCATTCAAAAAAGAAAAAAAAAAGACTGTCAAATAGCAAGGACTGTGGATCACAACAACAGATGGAAGATCGACATCCATAATTTTTAATTTTGTTCAATTAAGAGACATTTAGAAAAACATTTTTGCAAACTGAATATTTAATAAATGTTAACATAAATGCCTATTCACTGAAAAGCACATACACTGCTCCATGGTTTCTCAGCTCGGCTCTTTCTCCTGGCCCCATCCCTCACCAAGTTACAACTTCCTTGCTACTTCTACAAGATGCACCCACCAACCTCTCACCTTTCACCAGGCTACATTCAGTGAAGGCACTTTTTGAGATCTGCTGGTTTATATACCCAGAAAAGAGTATCATATTCACCACAGTAGCTCTCTTACATAACAGGCCACAGATCTGCATCACACAGTTATACAAATTACCATTAATAAGCTTTTACTGGTCTTCAACCTGCAATGGTTAACTGTCGTCAGAATAAACACCTTATTTCAACCCTAAGACTTTCTTTATTTCCTAGCCATTTCCTCTCTTTACACACCTAGTAGACTTAAGAGTCCTCAACTACCAAATTTCACATCAATGCAATTATATTTAATCAATTCCACTTGATATTTCTTTTTTATGAGATTACTAGCCATTTTGACAAGAGCTACTTCCCATAAGTTCATGCTGATTGGCATTAATTATATTGCCTTCTTTTAATTCTTTATTAATTAATCTTTATTAATTTCAACATGTTGCTCTGTTTTACAGGGTGCATAACTGGATCTCTGTGAGCAACAATGTGCTTTCAAAATGGTAGAGAAGCTTGGAAAAACCAGCAAAGAACAGCACTGTAGAACCTCCAGGTCAAAACTAAACATCATCTGCCTTTAAACTTGCTGTTCAGTCCTGACAAAGCAACTCAAATGCACAAGGCAATGCAGAGAGCTTCTTGCAGAAATGGCTGCAGGGTGGACAGAGCCAGGGGGAAGATGCAAAACAGGAGTGAGAATCCTCACAGCACATGAGCAACAGGGCAGGTGTTCCTCACCAGGGCAAGAGGGCGGTGAATCTCCACCAGCCTGCAGAATGCCTGAAGTGCTGTGATGTCCCCAAGCACACAGGGGCACAACCTGTATTGCTGTTCTCCTGACATGTCCTTGCAGAAAAGACCACCAGAATACTGAGCAAATGCATAATTTGACCCGAAGGACTCCAGTGCCATAGACTTGGTCATCTCCAACTTTATATCAGGCTTTGCCTGTGCTGGGTATAACCCTACTGAATTTGGGGAGCAGTGAAAAAGGGAAAAAAAAATTAGAAAGAAGGAAAAGACTAATTTCTGGTCCTAAATGATAGGAAAAATGATCCCACAGAGCACTTGGTGCCACTGTGAACACCTCTGGTGGCTACCTAGGTATATCATATTAATCATTTAAAATACTGCATTTTTAGCAAGAATCGGGGTAACATTGTCTTGACTGATTAATTTAAAAATTCAACATTTGATATGTATACAATTTATAATGTCTAATTCAATAAGCTCTACAAATATTTATATGAAGGTACTAGCTCACTTTTCTCTCTCTCACCAGCCATCATTTAGAGACTTGTTTGCTATCATAATTTGCACATATTTAGAAACCATACATTTTAACAAGCCCATGAGAATTTACATATGGCTGAAAGTGCCAGTTCTCAAGCTTTTACTGCTTACAGTGGTTTACAAGTTCTTTTGAACCCAGTCAAGGCAGCTTTTCTGTATAGGTATACAAGCTATCAGGTATTGTGAGATTCAAATCTCAGTTACTTCATGATCTAGACAAACCCAAACCTTAAATGGAGGCGGGCAATTGGCTAACATCCTTTCTGGTGTAGCTTGCATCAACAATTTAACGAGAAAGTGATTTTTTTTTTTTTTAATTACACTTCGTTACTTAAACAAGTAGCGTTCATATTTTGAAACATACAAATATCCATCCAAATGTTTATGTTGCTTTTATGAAATAACACAAGTTTTCGCATGTGGTATCTCTCCACCTTCATGCCTTAGAAGGTGCAACAGCGTAACTCAGGATGAAGTTAGAGATAACACCCTTTCTTCTCTCTCATAAGATTCTCATTTTAGCCCCCACCACAACCTCTTGCCCCTTTTTCAGCTGTGCTGAAACAATCATTTGTAGTACAGTGCTGTAAACAAAATCACTGGATGATTCAGGTTTAAAAAAAAAACCAAACAACAACAACAACAAACAATCAAACCCCTAACATTGCTGGAAGGCTACTCTTAAAGTTGGTTATTCAATAGCACCCACAGTTTCTTCAGCACAGTCAAAGGGAAGGTGTAGAGTCAAACAAGGACAAAAGTAAGCATCTAAGGAAGATGGCAGATAATAATTTCTTAACTTGATTACACAGGAAAAACTGATTCTCATCCTAAGATTAATGAACTAAGAGCCACACGGAAACAAATACCAATGGAGAGGGACCCAAAAACCAGTAACAGGAGGGCAGGAGCAAACAGTAAGATAGGTTGGGAGACACGACTAGGGAATCACAACAAAACTGAAGAAATTTCACAGGCCACAGGAAACCTTCAGAGGCAAGAAGTCCTTTCAGAGAAGGAAGATTTATGTGAGTACCAAATCAATCAGAAAAGATCAAACTGTTAGACATCTCTATGGGGTTCTAATTAAATGCTGTTGGTCATATCACTACAAACACTATGAACTTCAAGTCAATGTACTGAAAGTGGTGTGGAAGCACCAAGGAAAAAATACAATTCCTTGTCTATCAAAGCTCAGAAGGAGGAGTTGGAGACTAAAGAGCTCTTTTGCCCTTGAATCCCCAAGACCCATCTTATATAGGGGAGCAAAAAATACCACAACTTCTGTTTGCTCCTACAGATCTTTAAAGTCCTTCTTTACATGACCATGCTTTGCTCTTCTATTGGACTTCTTGGTAAAATACAAGGAATATCGTGGCCAGAAGACAACAACTTCTCAGGAGCCATATCCTCCCTGGTGGAGAGTGAGAATCAGAACATCCCATACACGTTTCCAGAGAATACGTACATTACAGAATACCAAACTCTAGTCCTCGCACAGCTTCTCTGCTGATTCATCTGACCGTCAAGCCAGGTAACTCTCTCTAACCCAGCAGTTCATCTCTACAGCTGTCTCAGCTCTTTGTGCTGGCATTCAGACCAGAGGCCTGATGGAAGCACTCTGTGTTCCTTCACTTCCTTCTGAGAAACCGGGATGTAGGGAGAAGATGGTGCCAGACAGGTCTCATGGGCAAAAGAACAACTCACCAGGTGCTGCAACATCAACTTTGAAGCAACAGGCTGAAGAAAGAGACGAAGAATTTTTCCCTTCACGAAGAAATGATAAATAACAACATTATCCCCACTATGGTCCAGAATAAAATTCCAGGTCAAGGTGGGGCACTATCTAAATACTTGTGAATTCAAAGATAGGAAAACAAGTGCCAGAAGACAGTAGCCTCTCCAAAGCAGGGAAAAAGAAAATTAAGGGTGAACAGGGACACTCTGTCAGCACTGTACCACTTTGCATTCATTTTCCTGTGCTTGCCAGGCCAGAGGGTGTTGGGTAAAACTAGGCAGATCCAGATAGACAAGAGAGACTCACTGAGCAAGTTAATCTCCTATTCTGATATCCATACTGAGGAAGAAAGTCTGAAGTCAGTTTACAGACAAGTATGTATTTTCATGTTCCAGTATCATCTTCATGCCTCCACCTATGTGGGTGTGAAGGAAATTTGCTGCTTGCAAACAGACGGATAAAGAGGAAATGCTCAACTTAAAAACCATAATTAGCACTTGCTGCTGCTTTTCTGTGGCTTGTGTGCAAAATGAATTGTGCCTGGGCTGAATTTCTTGACTATTCCCTATTTCCACTTTCACCGGTAGGTGAAGCAATAAGAAAACTAGTGGTACTAGTAGGTTGCCAATGCAGTGAGGTTCATGGAGATGAGTATCACTCCTGTATCCATCGCTGCTGATCCTCCACAGTGGGAGTCAAAGAAGTTTAAAATTATACTAGTTCAAATATAAAGATAAAGAGTGCTGAACAAACTGAACAGTCCAACAAAAATTACAGATCATATAGGTCCAATTATTGGCCTATTTTCCGTATGCTACAGACAGGGGATTAGGACGTGCTCTGAGAATCTGACAGATGCTTACAGTCCGGTAATTTCTGTGGCTAATGCAGCAATTCCTTCCCTCCCCTGTATTAATCAGATCCTCAGCCAAATTTCTCAGCAAATCACTATGGGAGAAATATTTTTGCAGACTGCGCTGTGATTTTACAGCCCCTTTTCAGCCCCACACCAGACATGGCTCTGGGATTTCACCTTCTAACCCTAATCCTAGACCTCAGTTTATCTTTAGCTCCCCCAGCACCATGGTCCACATGAACAACCTTACATGGGATAAATCTTTTCACAGCTTGCACTGTTGTTTCACCCCTCCTTTTCCAGTCTCACACCCACTGCAGGTCCAGGTTTCACCCTTCTTCTAATTCCAGCCCCAACTCTACATCTGTTAGGGCCTTGAGGGCACCATGGGCCTTACAGGGACCGCTGCCCAGCCCCCCTGAAGCTCCCCACACCTGCCCATGGCCCAGAACCCCACGTCAATGCCCAGGGGCATCAGTTGCTGTCCCAGTGATGCCAAAGCAAAGCCAGTCTCCAGCTCTCCACAGCCCTGCCACGGGCCACATGGAGCCGAGCCTACCCAATGGGCCCATGTGCAGCTTGTTCCTAGGAAGGAGTCTAAAGCACATGGCTGCCTCGGTGTCCCCTGGCTGCTCCTGGCTGGGTGGTGGGACAGGCCCTGCCCTGACTGTCCTGGCACCTTCCAATGGGGACACGTTCCCCCTTGACCTGCAGTATCTGACAAGACCTTGGCATTGGCTGAGCCCACATCCCTCTTAGCCCACAGAAGCAGCTTGCATGAAAAATCTCTCCAGGGAGAAATCCTTTTGCAGCCTACACAATCATCTGGTGCTCAAATCGTCAGCCCATGATGATGGCTTTTTCCATGAAACATCAATATTTAATAGTTCCTAAGTATATGAAACAGAGACTCAGGCTGTCAGTGCTGTTTGACTCCCAGCCAAGGACTTTGCAAAGCAAATATGAATGAACTGCCCTGAATGTTCCACAGTATTACCCATATTCACTATGAGAATAGCAAAGGAAACATTAGCTATAGAAATTACTACATCTAAAATCTGAAAGCACACTTCTTACCAAATATATCATCAGTTCAGTCTCTCCTGACTACGTATTGCTCAGCTAAAAGCAATGGAGAATATAGTCAGCCTCAGAGATTTAAACCTGAAGTTCAGATTTTGAACATGATCTCTAAAACCAATCCTAGCAAAAGCTGAATTACATTATACTCAGATTTCCTGTATAAGCAGTTTATATTTCTAGAACAGTATCTCACTGAAGGCATACCTCCACGATGTTCTCTCCAGTAAGACAATGATCTCTTTGTCCACTGAGATGAACACTCAGGATGGTCAGGGGCTGGAGCATGTAATGTATGAGGACATGCTGGAGATAACTACATTTACTTAGCCTTGAGTATGTGAACGTGAGCTTAGGACTGTCTACAACTAATGAGGGGGTTTAGAGAAGACAGGGCCAGACTCACTCTTGTAGGTGCATAGGGACAGGAGGAGAGGCAAATAAAAACTGCAACATGGGAAATTCAAATTATACATTAAGAACTCTTTTTTCCACCACAACCATGGCCAACAACTGGAACAGGCACTCAAAAGTTGCTGAAACTCCATCCAGAAATATTCAAAGCTACATGAGACATGGCCCTGAGATACCTGATGTAACTGGACCTGCTCTGAGCAGGGATTTGGACTAGATCACCTCCAGGTTTTTCTTCCAATCTGAATTATTCTGTGATATTAAACATTAGATTTTAGGATGCATGCAAAATACTACTGTACTGTATTTTAATACAAGGCTTTAAACATTTGTGTATTTGACAAATACAAAGCCAGCAAGGGATAAAACCAGATTCTGCTGTAAATTAAAGAGGAATTTTGTTTTCATGAACATCTGGGATATGTGTGCAATTGCCGTACTGCTAAACAAAGAGCTGGCATGAAGAAAAAGAAAAGGATCTGTTTTCATTTAGGATATTGTCCCTTGGAGCTAACATATTGTATAATGTGTTTGGGATTTAAGTGTAGTTATTTGTTAGGAATTAAATATAAACATAATTTTCAAAACTTAAGAATGATACTTTATGGCAGAACCAGAAATAAATCTGAATCAGAACACAGCCTCCTCGAAGTACTGAAAAAGTTCTAGTTACTTCACAGGCACAATTTCAGAAGTTACCTAGATGTGCAGGAATCTAGATCCCAGTGATAGTCACTGTTACTTAAGTTCATAAGCACTTACATAATCATTGAAAATAGGTCCTAGGCTCCTGAATCTTTCTTATCTCAGTTCTCTTGGGAGTCTGGTCACTTAAACAATTGAGGTTTTTATTCTAGTAATATATGGTTCTTTTATTCACAATGTACTTGTTATTTTTAGTGCAAACTTTTAGTTTTGAAACTTCTAGTTTGAACATATTCTTCAGATTCTTGTGTAAACTTCAGCCAATATCCATGCCATCCTTAGGTATGGCAATTTCTCAGCAGCTGTATTACTGGGAAAGTCAAAGCCTCAGGTTAGGTACCTGATTTCTATACACAGAGTATAGGAAGATAGAGGCACCTGGCTCAACATCATCCCAGTTTGGCATGCTGCAAGCATGTAAGCTGACCCACAGGAAATGCTGAAGACAGGCATTTCTGAAAATAATGTCCCTTTCCTAGACCGGGCACTTTAGTAGCACAGAACCACACACCTGTGTAGAAAAGGGAGTGACAGCCCCAAATTTCTTTCTGGGTGTAGTCACAAATTCACACACAATGGCTGGCATCTCTCTTTTTCTTTAGATGCAGCTACTGGAGGAAGAGAACAGCAGCTATAGCACCTGCCCAGCCCTGCTCTCCAGATCTAGGTAAGGGCTTGCTCCTCCTCACTCACTGTCAGCAG
This sequence comes from Coracias cyanogaster, assembly GCA_033124195.1. Taxonomy (NCBI): domain Eukaryota; kingdom Metazoa; phylum Chordata; class Aves; order Coraciiformes; family Coraciidae; genus Coracias; species Coracias cyanogaster. The sequence continues at coordinate 44,703 of JAVSBS010027070.1, read as the reverse complement.
CCCTGTAGATCCTACACTCCTCCCTACATACTGGAGCATCTTCAGGTGGCATTACTGGAGTGAGGATCCATTCCATCTTGTGTATTATTTAAAGATATTCCTTTGGGTTGCATGAGCTTACATGAGTCACGCATGAGTCATTTTTTACTCTTTTCAGGTTCAGGGATGCCAAGAACTCAGGTCTCCTGATTCTTGGAGAAATGCATTAATCTCTAGGTTAATATATAAAAATCAGACATATTCACACAGTACCAGTGGTGGTTACCTGAGGCACAAAGGTATCTACTATCCCCCATTCTGTGTGTGTATATATATTGTTTTATATATATATATATGCATAAGCAGTTATCCTAGCATGAAGGTAAGCTTCATTCAAGCACAGAGTTGTACTTAAATGCATTTAATTTTTTATTCCTATTGAGGTTGAGTTCATCTCCAGCCATAAGAGAATAAAAAATTTTTACATAGAATCATAGAATGGTTTGGGTTGGAAGGGAACTCAAAGATCATCTAGTTCCAACCCCCCTGCCATGGCAGGGACACC
>JAVSBS010027070.1:17764-34902 GCA_033124195.1 Coracias cyanogaster | reverse complement strand
GGCCAGGTTCTGCCTCTGAAACATGAAGCCAATAGGAAAAACAAAACATTCTGCTAGGTTGTGACTCATTCACAGGTCAACTCCAACTTGAGGCTCACAGCTCAGGTCCCAGCACTTCGCTGACCTGGCTAGTCTGATAGTGGAACAGTTTAGTGACACAAGTTACAGACAGACTACTGACACAAATCATATGTTTCTCCCCTGGAGCTTCCCAAGCCAAAGCTGGGCTCTGTGGTACAGGAATACCCACTCCAAGCCATTTCCTTCTTAACTACCTGCTGTCGTTTCTTATCTGCTCTTGCAGTATATGTTCCAACAAACCCTCTGTTGCAACACCAGGAAAAGTTCACTTTTGTGAGCTTCCCCCAGATCTCTGAAAAATTCAAGCCAAGACCTTAAATTAAATTTAAAACAGTATGCAGTCTTTAAGGAAAAGTCCTGCTTCTTCTGGATTCTAAACCCCCGGGCTTTAAAAATTTTCCCAACAAGCAGAAAGATTGTGCAGACTAGCTCCTGCCTTTTAAGTTTCAACAGAAGTCACATAATATTGCTTCTATCAGGAAAAACAACAAAACAAAAATTGTGTGATGAGCTGATAGTTTATCATGTATACACACACACACAAAAATAGTGAGATATGACACTTCGGGGTCTCTGGAGTGCTAAGTTATCAAGAGAGCACAGCAGTCTTAACAGGGCCCCACAAATAATGTCCTCATAAGCTTTGTAGTTCATGCAACATGTATCACAATTTTTAAAAAGATTCAAAAAGGATTCTGAGAAATGGAAGAGAAATCTGTGAGCACTCAGCAGCATTTTGAACACAACATTCACAGTATCCCTTGGCAGTAAGGCACCCTCACCTCCTCCTGCAGCTGCCAAACCATACAAGGATGGGGAACGAGTGTGGAAAGGCTCACCAGCAGTTTTTGCGAGAATGGAGGTAACTGTAACTAGTGCTTATCCCATGCTGAGCAGCTACACATCAGTTATACAAGAAGCTATGGTTTTCTTTTCTCATTTTGTCTCAAAATACAAGTGTGGGTTTTTTTTCATCTGGACAATTCTGCATTTCATTTGAAAAACATGCCTCACTACATTTACAACAGTAGTATTGTGTGGCCCTGCTTAGTGTTTAAGCTGTATAACGACACGGAAAATGATTCCTAGAACAGATTTTTCCGGCTACTTTCAAGATTATCTATATTCCCATTACACTCAATTAATCCAAATATGACTATATCTGATTTCAGACTGTGGTGGGCTTTTGTTCAACATATACTGTTACACTTCCTGACCAGCAAAAAAAAACAACTTTCAAGACTACCATTTAAAAGTATCTCCTCCTCAAAAGTTTTTTACCTTTTTCGAGGTCCAAAATGCAATGGGCTTTTATGTTTCTCCTTTGTCCTGATGACAATAAAAGACAATAAAAGTTTTTTCTCTCCAAGAAAGCAAGCTTACTCTGACAGGGCAAACAAGGAACAGTTCCAAGATCCCAAAAAACCTTTAGGTATTTTAAGGACAACTGAAAAGTTATGGTCCAATTTTGACTTGTAGTTCCTGCACCATGCTACCACCCTTCAAGAGATTATTGAGACTGTATAGCCCAGTCACAACAAAAAAAAGTTTTATTCAGAAAGGGGGGTTTATTTATAGAGTACTCAGGCCAAAGCTGAAGTCAGAGCCCCAGAAATTTTCTACATGTAGAAACCAGCGTAGATAGGAACAACAGTACAATGCCCCTTGACCTGCTGCAGCTCCACAGAGACACCAGGGAGACAACTTACAGAAGGTCATTCCCTCAGTTACAGCAGCATCAGCACCAGCATAAACTTCTCCCTTACATGGAGGTGGCACACTCCTACATTGTGCTTGGAGAACACAAGACAACAGGCTAGTACACAGACTGCAACAGCTCAAAAATGCAGTGCTTCTCATGACAAATATCCAAACTAGAGGCAAAAGTTAACTCATGTAAAGATCCTAAAATGCTCTGCAAATGATTTTTGCAGTCTTACCATTATTTCACATTCACTAAATGAATTATTTTCATCACAAGTGTGTACTAGGAAGAAGCAAGATGATGCTAAATTAGCATGGATTGGAGGATATCTGAGACGAAAAATGACTGATAGCCCTGAACAGAAAGGCATATTTGTTGCTTGTCATTAAAAGTGCAGTTGATTGAATTCAGCTTGTGTCAGAATCATCGTTAGAAATTCATTATTCATCCCTGTACCATCTAATATTCATAAGCCTACCAGCAGAGCATTTTGGATGGTTTTCAATGTTTGTTCCTTTATAACATTCACATACTGACCCACGGGAATCCTGACATATCGTAAGTTCTCTGGCAGTAATATCCCAACAAATGACAATTCACAGAAGTTGCAACCCTTTTGGCTGGCTTGGAAACCTGTCAGCTGTAGATCACAAAACATAACAGTTAAGTATTGAGACAACTGATAAGTCTCCTGGATTTTCAAAAGATTGAGAGTCACTGTGGCCTTCAGACACTTGTCCATGGCTCAATGCCAGCTGTAGGCCAGTCAAGTGAGTATCACTCTTGGACTAGGAGTGCCTGAGAACAGAAAAATTAGGAGCTCTCAGTATCCCACTCCTGATGTTTCACAAATAATTACAACTAAAAGTTCCCACAGATGCCTTGACATTTCCTCCATACTATAGCATTTTAGTTAATCGGGATTTTTTCATGATGAGGTATGACTTATATCTGAGCCTCATCTGAGGTTTGCTTTGCTTGTTAGGAAACTTAACAGTGAAATACTGTGGAACATTATTCAATTTTCAAAAGAACATTTTCTACTTTTCTACTTCTAATTTCAGCTTCACATTCACAAGTTTCCCTATGTAATATTTTCTTACTGACCATGAAAGCATCATGTGACACACGTTCAAAAAGAAAAAACACAGGTATAGCTGGTATTCACTACTCCATGTGCCACTTACAATTAGAAAAAGCATAAGTTTAGAATTCACATAACTAATACAAATGGCTGTTTCATATTGTAAACAGTGCACCATGTTAATGAGTTTGTCAACCACTGCCTTCTACTTTGTATTTTATAATATACATACATGTGGGTTCTTATGCTTCTTACCCCAACTTTACAAAAATGCAAACGGACACAAGATGCAAAACGAAAATTAATGAGAGATCCACATTTTGAAAACAAGTTGTGGATTTTCTTGTTAACAGGTCAAGCAGTGAACAACTGGCTTGGATTTGCTGCTTGAACTGTCAGGAGATGACATAACTTGAAGCCCAGAACAACTGACATATAAGTGATATTAATCTAATTATACAACACCCTAAACTAAACCAGGCATTTTTTGTCTTAAGTACCGTTTAAAAATAAGCAGTATAAACATGAGATCTCTGCTGGGCCAAGCATACCCAAGAATTCACACCATCAGCAAGAAACTAAAAGAGTCCTACTTAAAGTGCTGTGATTTACACTGGGGATTTTGAGTAAATTTAATTAGTTTCCCGCATTTCAGCAGAGTATATTAAGAGCAAATGAATTCTCTCAGCATAAACCAGTGAAACAATGAAGAAAAAATGAGTTAAACCATCTTTATAAATCGATTCATACTAAAATATGTGCTAATCCCAATCTGCTTCCGGTTAGACATTACCATATGAGAACATTCAGCAACTTTAATTTAAATGGCCTGCAGTTAAACAGAAAAGGGCAGCAAGGCAGGACCATTGTCATCATTTGTATTTGCTACTGCAGCATCACATCTGTAAAGCAAAAATGGCAGAGCTGCCCCAAACAATGTTCGCTGGGTCTCCTAAAATACTATGCTTAATCCTCTTACATTTCACTTGTCGCATGACACTGATTGAACATATGCAGTCCTTATGTTTCTGAGGAAAAATAGGAGAGGAAAACCTTTCCAGATTTACAGAGTCCAACAGCTTTATAAGTTTTCCATTTGCCCTTAAAATAAAATAGAAACACATGGAATTACTAACAGTGGGCTCTCTAAAGGGTAGGGAGTTAATCTGAATATGCCTGAGGCTTCATGCAGAAGTTCACTCCATGTTTTGAAATTCAGATCTCTTACTAGGTTGGATTGCAAGTGCTGTAAAAGTCTTATTCTCTTGTTATTTCATTACTTCTACAACTCTTCCCAAATCAATCTTCTAATTATTGAAATGCATTAGAAGGCAAGAATTATTTTAACTTCTTCAGTTACATAAGAATTAAAAGAGCATATGTCTGCACAGAAAAATATTGCTGTTGTTGATAGTGGATATCTCACTTATTAGCTGCTAGTATTTTTACTAACAAATTAATAAAGATAGCAATAGGGTTTTTTAATGAAGCTATCTCATCAAGATCTTTTGAAACACTGGCTGAATATTCAGTAGAAAGGGTGTTCCAAGGCTGAGTTTAGACCCCAGGTTAATTCAACAGCATAACAGAGACAGAGACTGAAATTGGAAACCTTAATTTTTCAGTCTGAAAGTGGAAATCTTGATAATTTCCCAGATGGAAGTAAAATTCAATAAAGAAGGCTGCAGATTGCCCGCCAAACAGAAATATCCCCCTCCAGTTAGCTCTACAATTAATTGCCTATCCTGAAAAAATACCTGGATGGGGCCTTCTCATTCGGAGATACACCTCTCTAAAAATGTCACTAGATCAGGTATTATTCTGGAAGCACAATCACATTTTAACTCACATTGAGAATTAAAGAGACATTTTACAGAAGAAGGTAGAAATAGCATCCCCCTCTTACAGACAAATGCATACATTTTCATGTAATTCCTGTGAGTTTGAGATAGATCTGTATCTATAGCCATGTTTCAACATGCGTGCTGTAGTCTGTCAACCCCACTTCCTTGCTACAGAATCATCTCTTTTGAAAGAAATTATTTTTTTGAGAGAAGGAAAAATCTGAGAAATCTCTCTTACCTGGCAAAAAACGATGCCGCCACTGAGGTGCCTGTGGATACTTCACTGGCAACATATGTGCTCTGGGAAGCAGGGAAGCTGTACAAGGACGGTTTGTCTGCATTGTAGCGGTTCAAGGCTGCTTCAGTCAGGCCCTCTCGACTAGTCTCTGTCATAAGCTGAGATATCTGAAGACAGAAAAAAACAAAAGTGTCATCAGCTAAAGCTCATTAGCTGACCCCTCATCATCCAGAAGTGTCTCTGGGTTGTAGATGGAGTAAGAGAGGCATTTCATTCAATACCTCTTTCCTGTTCTGTGAATAAGTTTACTGCTTCTGTCACGGTAATCTACAGTACTTTGACTCAGCTCTAACCTTGTCTTCATTAAAACTAATGGGATACATTCATCCTCTCACTAAAAATGTCAATAATGTCTATGGCTTTCCACCATATGGAAAAGAAAGAGTAAACCATAATCCTTGCTTGGTTTTACCTCAGATACGTCTCAGATATGTGTAGTATTTTGATCTTACTTCAGGGAAAAAAAAATACATTTGTTTGCCTTTGTAAAATAACACAACACTAGTGTATTAAGTGGTTTTGTTGACCTTTCTCTGGAAAAGCCAGCACACAGCACAGGAAGGAGTCCCTTGGGATCTCAGACTACTTATCACCTCTCTGGAAAATTAGGATCGCTACCACTCACACTGGCTTGCTTAAGTTTTAAAGTTTTAAACATCCTTTCATTGTATGGGAAAAGAAAGGGATTTCAAACAGATTTGACTTAGCTCCCCTCAAATTAACAGAAATATCTTTATTGTTGACTTTAGAGACTAAAGTTGGGTCAGCCCTGTTGGAGCACGTCCTCAATTTTTATTTCAGTTTCCTGATTATTACTTCTGCATGAATTTACAATGCTATGATGTCATCTATTGTACTTCATGCAATTCCTAACAACTCCCCTTTCCTCATTTCCATCACAAATAGCTTTTGTTCATCAATGCATGTCACAAAATTGCAACATATGCCTAGAAAGAACCCTCACAAATTATTGCTAGCAACCATCTAAGGCATAGTTTCCTTCCCCCTGCAAAAAGTTCACACAAATCAGTCTTTCACCCGTTTAGTTTCAGTTCTCAGGCCTATCCTTATCACCCTAATAACAACAGAACATCTTCGTTAGGCACATCAAGAAAAGCACTGTTAGACATTTCAGTTATCAAAGGCAAAGTTGAAGAGCTGTGATTTGTATTTGGGAGGGGAAAAGACATATGTCAGCATTTTTAGACCAACTATCAAGCCACCCATTTCTTTTGCAAATAATTTTTACCCATTCTTCTATGGCTAATAAGATAATCTTAGAGTTTATCCTTATTTTCCATATTTTTAGGCCAATCAACTGTAATGCTTCAAGAACAGGAATGCTAAACTAGCCACTCTATCTTATGAGGAACCAGTAAAATTGCTGAAAGTGCCCCTGTCATGTTAGTCACAGACTGAGCCCTTCTAATTTACAGATTCACTACATTGAATGAGCAGTGCTCTCAGAAGGCTAGAGCTGAAATCCTGGATTTAAATCATCTTATACCACTGTTAAAACACAGGAATTTAGGCTGACTGCCAGGATACCTCCTTACACTTCCAGCATGCAGGCAAACAGACTTCTGTTCTTCAGTGTTCTGCTAACCTATGTATGTTCACTTGGGACATGCAATACATTTGAATTCACTAAACAATAATTCCTCAGTGTTTCTGTAATTTTTGCTAACTCAGCTATTTACATTTGCAGTGAACTAGAACAGGATTCTCCCCTATCCTCTCAAATTATCCTGAAACCCGTTTTGTCATCTACCATGTTGAGAACTTCTAAGCAGAGAGATTTTAAAAGCTCTCAATTCAGTGCAGAGTACACATATAAACCCAACTTCATCCTAGACCATTCAATTCATATATCTAAAATCAGGGGTAGATCATCATTTATCAATTTGCATTGCTGACAGTGTCACCAGGAAGTGCTACTCACTTCCATGGCAAACTGACAACAGTTAAGAAGTTGAGTTGACTTATCTCAACTGCAATATCAATTGCAATCATGACATCCCCCATCTTTTGCCAAATAAAGTTTTGCAGCTCCAAATATCAATCTCCACAGTGAGTGCAGCACATTTCTACTGGAGTCTGTAGATGCCCTGAAGTGGCAAGATGGTGAGTGAGGCTTGAGAGACGCATTTCAACCAACTGCTGAACAGGAGTCTTGGTGTTTGGGATACCCAGAAAACATCCATCATGACATAGGTATAAAAGCAGTAACTAAATGGTCTCTGCAATTATAGAGATGTTCAGGTGATCTATAGCCATTATCCACAAGTTCTATTAATGTGAATACCACAGAGCAAATAGAGCAATAAAAAGCCTGAAACTGACTGTGGACATTGCCTGAAAGGTGTTACTCTTAAGCTTCCTCAAAAGCTGATTAGACACTTGGTTCATGAGTTTTTGAATAACCAATTCTTAAATACAAGCACTCCAGAATAATCAAATACTCAAAGAAACATGAGATTCTTTTAGAAAGATATAAATACAAACCATTCCCCGTCACCTATGCATTCAAAGAGAAATAAATTTCAGTCAGCAAATGGAATGTTAATGCTTTTTAATAAATAGGGATTAAGATCTTATAAATGACCTGTATTTAGGTCACATTTCCTTATAGTAAAATGCAAAGGAACTGAAGAGGCAGCTGGAAACAATCACATATATTTACCAGTACCACACTATCATAGGACAGAGATAGAAAGACATAAATAATACTCATTTTAGGAACTGCATATACTGTGGACAGATCAAAAAGGGGTTGTTTCTATATAAGTGTAGGCTTTTTAGTAGTACTGCTATTTTGTCATGTGTCCTACACAACAGTCCAAGTACTACAAGGATGGTCAGCTGCCCAAACTGCACGCTGTGAAACATCTGTATGGTAGTGATCAGGAAAGCCTGCTGGAGAGGCAGCAGCTCCCCTTCCTGTTCATTCACACAGCTTGCTTTGTTGCAGAAAACAGGAAGCTACTGTTGACATTGATATTGATGTATTATCTGTGAAAAGTAGCATTCCAGTGTAAACAACCATGTCGGAGAGCTCTCTCAGACTTGCCCTGAATGGACATTCGTGATGGGGCATGTTGGGCTCATTTAGCACCCTCTCGATCCTGAGGGTCCAGCACCCTGGTGTTCTTACCCATGCTGGCACACCTCCCGCGCAAAAATCCATTTCTCAGTGTGAACATTTTCAAATCTAAAGTCCTAAATGAACATACCTTCCTTGAACTCCATTGATTTACTGTTTGCCTCAGCAAGGACCCTTCTTAGTTGACAACATATTAGAAGGATACCAAAATGGAAACATACTTTATTTTACCTAACACAAGACACAGACAAATTAAGAAAGAATAAGAACTGTTTTAACACAGTCCAGGATCTCCTAATCTGGGAATGGTTTCCAGTTTTAGCACTTGCTTACTTTGCCAGAGGGGGGGTTTTCAACAGTGAAATATCTCTAGAAGCAATGAAAGCTGAAATATTTTCCCTGAATTTCAAAATATTATACTATTCCTTACCTGTGAAGCCTGCAACACCATTTGATCTTACACGGGTAAAACCCACAGAATTACCCTGAGATACTGCAACATTCATAACCTCAGTCAGAACATCAGGTGTTGTTTGAATGAGTTCCCCAAGTCACTCTTGGGGACTAGAACTTGATATTTAATTATGGAATTGTCCCTTTGGCCATGCAGTCAGTGGAGGTGAAGGGCAAAGGCTAGGCCAGGCTGGGAACTGGTTTTGTGTCCAGTACTTATCAGAGTATTGTTTATACTACAAAAATTTGTAGATCTGGGTGAGTCCACAGGTTAAGTACCTCACTAGACACCTAGACACATGTCCACAATATTTGGCTAATAAATCTAGATTTATTCCCAGTGTTCAATACATATAGACAAAATAGTGGGCAAAAAGAAGTCCAGATAATTCATATATCCAGAGACTACTGACTTCAAGTCAGTTCTATTGCATTTTTCTTTTGCCTTATAGATTGGAGAGTGTAGAAATCTTTTAAACTATTATACTAAACTGAAGAGCAGGCTTTCGAGGCAAGATTACCATCTTATTTACTCTGTCCTCCAGCCACAATACCAAATTACCCTCTTTCTCTTCTGCCATTGCTCACTGAAGTTCACACATACACAAACTTGAGTAAATGCACCCAGAATATATCAAGCATTTAAGGAAAAACACTCATAGAACAGACATCTCCAAAGCTCTTTTTTTTTTCCCCTTCCCAGTTCAGAAGACATAGTTGAAATGTACACATACTCCAGGTCTGGAGGTTTTTTGCCCCCCCAGTAATGAATGCCTCACAAATACAGTCCATGTAAATCTGCCTCTTCAGTGTCACTGTCTCTCTCACTAGATACTGTTTCTGGATTCAATTGGGAAAAGAAGAAAGGATTCCTCAATTCACCTTCTCTTCTGTGAGTACCCACATAACATATACAGGAGGTTTAGGATCTGTTAATAGGATATATTTTGATAAATTCCTTTATTGAATCCAGCATATCACTGCCTGGATAGGCAACAAAAAGATGAAACATGGAACAACACAACCTTTCATGCCACAATAAAAACCTTTTAAGTGCACATGGAACAAGACAGATGTCCCTCCCAAGGCCCCATTTTTTTCCTCCCATCTCATAAAAGCAAGGCATCCATTAACACCCTCTTTCACTGCTTTCTGACAGTATACAGCAAGAGCTGGAGATAAGTCATGATTTACATTCTCTACCTCATAGGAAAAAGATGGCTCTGCAGCTAAACTACAGGTGTTGGCCAAGCTAGATTCTCCTCCTATTCCAATTAAACAGTCACTGTGCATAAGACATGCTATATGCAGTATGAGGTTAATTATATTTACGTAAGGATGTTTTACAGCCAAGTTCATTAATGTTTCAAAAGGTAACCGAGAACTCCCAACTGAAATTACTGTACAAAAGGAAGTTAGCATTTATGAAATACATGAAACATCCTTTGCTCTGGAGGTAGTGAAGCATTCAGGAGCAACCCTAAAATCTAGCTAACATCAATGACTGATGGATGAGCTGGATACACAGAAGTGTATGAAATGTATCCATGTCTAAAGCCAAATTCAAGATACAAATCTATGTTCAAATTCACTATAAAGCAATCCTCAGTGTCCAGAGATCCTAATCTCAGGAGAAAAGCTCACTAGCAAGACGAAACCAAAGGTAAAAAGCTCTCTTTCATAAACACACACTCATAAATGACTTCTTTCGCAATCCATTCTTGATTCAGAGCAGCACTGGATTTTACACCCAATAAATATCAATGAAATTACTTCCTGGCTTATTTTAGACCGCAAATGTCTACATTAACTAAGTAAAAGGTTCTCCTTAAAGACCTTCCTTTAAAAGATTAGTTGAGGGAAGCTCTAAAGGATATCTCTCTCAAAGCTTTAGCACACCAAAAACTTTTTAAACTCTCTTAAACCTGGTTAGAACACAAGCTAGCAGCTTAATTTCAAGTTTTCCAAGTTTTACACAGAATCATGTGTTCTGGCTCTTCTAAAATATTAATCTTTTACCTTCTGTCCAACTCCTTTTGGCTCATCACAGTTTACACTCAGTCATAACACGGTAAAGTTATTCTTCCTGTTTCACTCAAGAAGCCTGGTTTCTGGTCTACAGGAGTGATGAAATAAAGACTAGGAGTGGCATCTCACAGTACTCCATTCACGTGTGTCTTTCTTCTGACGCATGTATACAATACCAAATGTGTCCTGAGAATTAAGAGACACTGGTTTTCCTGGGTTGACCTACTCCTACCAATTCTTACAGCTTGAGGCGAGACTAATTTGCAAATTAATCTTGAAAACTCAAAAAACTCTTCCACTTTCTTTAGAGCATAAGAGTTTACTGTCTGATGTGACAGTGTGGGGGATTGCAGAACGAGATAAAAATCTCCAGTCTTCAGTAAGCCACCGGCTTCCTAGCCACTACAAATTTCAGCAGAATTACAGTAACTCACCTATAGGAAGCAGTATCAGAAAACAAACACATAGGAACTGACACTTCTTGAGTCTCTTCAGCAGAACAGCAGTTAATGAAGGAAATAGTGGAGTTCTACTTCACCTAGAGAAGTCATCTCTCAACAAGATAATGTATTAAGCAGTAGGTCCTCTTCCTACAATTTGGCTATTTCCTCTGAGCCCCTATGGAAATATTGACTTCATCCCTTTTGCCTAACATGGAAGTTCTGCATTAAGTTCTCTGTAGTAAAAAAACTGTGCAGAATAAATTTATATATGGTAGCATTCAAAGGACAAGGTGACAGCTAGGAGCCATTGCGCTCAGTGCCAAAAACAAAAAAGAGAAATGTGGATAATTTGACATTTATTATACTTCATTTTCATAATTTTAATAATTTTTTTTCATAATTTTAATTCCCAGTATTGCTGGGAGAGGTTAGCACATGGAACTGGGAAAGTGAAATACTGAAGAGTCAGTTTGAGATATCATTGTTAAATACAGATTTGAATGCTTTGAGGTAAATCTGGTAGAGGGTTTACTGAGCTAACACTAAGCTGAAGTGGGGTTTTGAGGCTGGAGGGGTAGTGGGAAAAGGACTCTTGTGCTGCCCACATAACTACCAAAATTAATTTTACCTCATCCTTCACAGTGCAAAACAGGAACAATTACACCATTCAATCAGAGCAACTTGAAAGTGGTGGGGATTTGCTAAGTCAGTCATCTTTAATATACCATGGAGTACCAAGGACATACTGCACATCTGTCTCAAATTACTTGCTACAGAGCTGACATTTAAAGAATTATTCAGGACAAAATCCACCTTTAGAAAAAATAATTTTTAAATGGTAGCAAGTTCCTGTAGCTAAGGGCACTAGGATAGCCTTATAGCATCTTGCCATTTGATTATGACCTTTTTCTCTCATAGCACGACACTAAGCTGCTATAGCTCAAGATCACTGCAACTGCTGATACAGACACGGTGTAAGCAAGAGCAAGACAGCAATTGCTGATAGTCCTTTCCTGTCAAAAGAATGTGTTCTGCAAGGAACAGGCTGGAAAAGGACATGCATAACGTCTGCTGCATTCTGTCTCTTTCTTGGATGTAGAGAAACTGAATATTGTTTAGCAAAGGCAACTCACTATTCATTGTGAATACTGAAACTCTGAGGAGGATCCTTGAGCGTGCTTTGCTCCTGCTGTATTCAAATTTGCACGCAAAAGCTGAAATATTGATCTGGCAGAAGGGGCTGCCATAATGGCACAGATTTTGTGTCTAAATACAAAACAGTACACCTCAGAGTGAGGTCTTTCAACAGGGGAATCACTTGTATGGTAAGAATGCTGATTACACTTCACATTTAACAACAGTCAGATTGTATTTAGCATAAACTACATTTACTTAAACATTACTTAGTTACCATGACAGCACCTAGAGCTTAACTGCAACTTCCAGCTTCCTGCTGTCCAAAAGAAAGATGACCTTTGACTGTTGCAGCCACCTCCCCTGTCCCTCTATGAACAAGATAGCTACTTAACACTGATCTAGTGCACCCCTCGGCACAGATTAAATCCTAATTTGCACAGACATGGGCACATTCTCCCATCAAAACTGCTACAATAGTTCTTCCATCTCACACTCAAGAGCCCATACCATTAAATGAAATATTTTACAAATCACTGAGTGTCTTATGATCAGCTACTTAGAGGCTGATCCAACAGCTGATCAGACATCAAATAATGATGTATTTCTCTACTGTAAGACATTTTTGCTATGATTCTTCCTCCTTAGACTTCTGCCTCACAAAACAGTATTTTTGAAATTTATTTATGCTATATTTTCCATTGTTAATAATGACACTATTTTCTCAGTCATCCAGTATTCTCCTCCTTACTTATTCACTCAGTGCACATTCTTGTCCTAGATTTTGAACTGAAAAAGCAAAGCAGAACAAAACCAGAACCAAACAGCACAACAGTACTGTCTGAAAATCTGTGAGTTATGTCTTGAGCAAGCTCTCCTCAAAGAAGAATGCCACATAAGAATTGCATTGGCAACAATAAAAGCTTTATTATAAAACAGGAAATCTGCTCTTTTAAGCCTATGGCAATGGTTCATTTGCTTGATCAGCAAGTTCCCATACAGACCATAACTTGGTAAATTCAAATTGATGCACATTCCCAAGCAACCTCCACCATTGAGACATGAGGGATATAGCTTCATTTTCACCTGGCTTAGCAATGAATTCATCTTTCTCAGTTTGCCAGTGCCCTCCTGAACTAAGTAATCCATGGAAGGAATAGTTAATACTCTATCTACATCAAAAGGAATCAGTATATTGAGTTTGAAATAGTATTGACCAAGCTTGCTTCTTTTTCACTCACTTTGTACCAATAAATTTATTAAGTAGAAAAGCAAACAAAGGGGAAAAAATATTAGAGGAGGAAAGCTACATCATCTGAAGCACTCAAGACAGCAAGTATCTACCTCAAGTGAACTTCAGCCTTGTATAGAAGTTGCAGATTCTAGTCTGTAGTGCTCCTTTAATCTGGGTAACATAGCCTGCAAATTTTATTGGCTACTACTTCATTATAAAAATATTTTCTGAAAGGTAAGGCCACTACCTTGTTACAAAAACACAATAGCTATCATAACTTACCTTTCTCAATACCCTCATTGTTTTCTGATATCCATTTAGGATTATGCCATCCTCTCCTATTCCTCCCCAACGAAGCTGCAGGCAGGATAGCCATCCTGGGATATAAATCTGCTCACCCTCTATATGCTAGAGTTCCCTCAGTGAAGCAGACTCCCCATGGGCAGACCCCTGCAAGACTGTGAGGTATCCCTTGTGAGTAAAACCATAAAGCACATCAGCTAGACCCAAATATGCCTCTCATTCATGAAGCTCTACCAGCCAAGTCTATACAGACAGAATAGCAATGTAAGGATTTCCAGTTGGCGTATTCTCATACTCACCCTGCCAATTAAAAATAGGAACAGCAGCTAGCACAGAGAGGTTCTGGGCTCAATTTGGTGTCTATCGACATTTCAGCAATGCAAAAAGATACTGTGCAGCAATGCAATAAAGCTGCTTCCTTCCTCATCAAGGAGACAACAATAACATGGCAACCTGTGTGAAAGCTGAGAGTGCTTTTAGCTTTCAGAAGTTTTTTTAAAATATGTTTTTATAAAGCTATTAGTTATCTTAATTACCTGTATATCTTGCTGCTACATTATAAAGCTGTGCAGATGGAAATTAATTGGATCTTTTTCTACTATGTACCCACATGTGCACATCTGACTTCTGTCTCTCTGCACATGGGGTAGCAGCTGAATGAAGTGACCACACTTTTGAAGCTGAGGCACAAGTCTCTCTAGTCGCCATGTGCAGGAGTAATACATTTGTTATTAAAACAAACTTTCATTTCTCTGATCAGTTACTAACCTGCCAGCAATATTAAGACATTGTAAGAAGTTTGCATCTCACTGTAGCTGTTTCCCAATCACAAATGGCAATCTGTAAGCCACTGACCTTTCACTTGTCAGTTGACATGAACAGTTCTAGAAGCTACCAGAGTGTGTCAGCATGTGGGCTTAACTTAAATGGCATTATTGACCCAGAAAGCAACCTCCTTCTATAGCTAGCAAAAGAGTAAGCAATAAAAAACACTATTAGATCTTCCACACATAGGTTTATGAACCAGATCATTAATCTTTATTTAAAAGACATATGATCAAGTTCTACCATGAAAACACAAGAATTACTTCATTTCCACTAGGGAGAAACAAAAAAATCTGACAGGCTTAGAAATTCCTGCAATGATTATTGCAGAAGGATGTGGCATAATGCAAATTCAGTCCACACACATAATCACTTCAAGTTCTCACCTTTTTGGGGGTAAAATCAGCACAGATCTGACAGGTCCCTTACCAAGCTGCTCATGAGTTTGACTCCCAAGGATCTAGAAAATGTCTCGAATCTATTTAGAAACTACTGCCATCCCACTGACTCCCCATCAGAAAGAAATTATGAATATTAGCTTTTATATCAACTGCTGCCAAAAGTGCTAGCAGATACCACTATAATACAACTTCTTTCCTCTGTGTGTTAGACCAGCAGTAACATACCTTATGAAGGGAGGAACCACAGGACTGGAATCTTGCATGAGATGTGAACTTTTGAATAAATAGAAAAAAGCTGCTTGCAGAAAAGAGTCAACTAATTTATAAGCCAGGCATATTTTACACCAAACAATACAGAAGCCTGGGAAATTAAAGTTGAGAGAGACTGAGAAATCTTTCTCAAACCAAATATTCTAAGCTTGAAGATTTATTCTGTAATATGCTTTTCTATATGCTTTCCTAAATCACCTTCATATAGAAGTACATTTTAAAAAAACTGATTAGAAGTTAACCTCTGACACCAGTGAATGTTTATACTCCTTATACAGCTTTCTCTTTTTCTGCCTCAATGAAATATTAACATCTCATCATCTGAAAGGACTCTGAGGAGTCTTGTATATTCTGATCCATCCTTAATGGAATAAAACTTAAGGTGCATATTTGAATGCTTTGTTAAATTTGCATCTCTCAATGCAGCTCTAAAGCTCCAAGTACTCTCAGCTCTTCTGAAAATCCACTGTAACCTGCAGACAGCAAAAGAAAGATTTAAAAAAGAAATACTGTGTTCAGATCTTTGTGCCTAGTCATTAAAGTTGACACATCCCTTCCTGTCATTGCTGTTTAGATTAAACGATGCTACAACACATATTCCAGTGTATTATCTGCATTCCAGTAAGGAATCTCATCTTCAAAAGATAAATTTGTCTCATTCCTGAAGAAGAAAGTATCTTTTCTGCTTCCTCTGTTTGGGCTTGATTCCACAGAAAGCATTTAGACTAAGACTTATATTAGGCTAGGAGAGCCAGAAGAAAATCCATTATGCAAGGCTGAATGCAGAGTTGCTCCAAAGTTACACTGTATATTCAGAAGGGTTCACTGTGGCTAAATGTAAACATGGGAGCTGGTCATTATGTGGTCCAAAAACTCACTGAGTGGTGTTGCAAGAAAGGCGTTTTTAGGGGGCTGAATTACAGCTGGAAAAGGCTCAGAGCTGTGAGCCTTTTACTTTCATTCCCACAAGCAGAAGTGTTGATACACTCCTCAGAAGTCAACAGCATATCCTTTCAATGCAAATACCTTGCAATACCTTGATGCCAGATAACATCTCAAGTCAAAAAGCGTAACAATATCATATTCCTCTTTTCCCATCAGGAAACAGCATTTAGTCTCATCTTCCATGCTGAAAACTCCCACCTTTGCAGTGGGTTTCACAAACCATGGCCTAACTCCCCATCTCAGAATGTAATAGTCATGCTGAATTGTAGTACCCTTTGGCTTTGTATAGCTGCCTTCCCCTTTTCCGTACCTACTAGTAATAGTTCCTTATAAGTGTCCCTTCTTTTATGGCACCAACATGGCGATGCAACAATAGGTAATTTCACAGTTACCAGTGCTAATAGGAGCTGCCATGAAATTCTCTCTTTTTCACAGAAGTCAGTATGCAGTTGCTAAAGAAAAAAAAAAAAAACCAAACAAAAACAAAACAGAAAAGACCAGGCAGTTCTGCAGAACAGCAGGAGTGACCTCTCTATAAATTTAACAAGGTTGGTCTTTCTAATCTGTCACAATACATGAACACCTGTCTTACTTTCATGTTAATCATAAAAATGTCCTGCTGAGGTTTTAAAATTATGTTATGACAGCAACAAGCACCGTTTTTAACAGGAATACATGAAAAGAATTCAAAAGGTGCCAGAGGAGCCTTCAAATGACACCAGTAGCTGGACAGAAACAGTTCCTTCCTGGCCCTGAAGGTGAATGCCTTAAAGCATAGATGTGTTTGCCTTATTACCTTAGCTTGCATAGCTACAGCTGTTACTAGCAGTCATAAAAACCACTCAACTGTAAGCATTTGACTTGGAGGCTGCTCCCTAGTGTGAATTCTATAGGCTGACTAGGTGCCCAGTTTTGCTACATTGTCTTCTGTTGGATCTACATTTCCGGTCCGCTCAACTAATGAGTGTGTGGGGGGGGGGGGGTGGG
>JAVSBS010027069.1:81453-95386 GCA_033124195.1 Coracias cyanogaster | reverse complement strand
AGTGGCTAGAGAGATGTTGGGATGAAGGTTGGACTTGATGATCCTGGTGGTCCTTTCCAACCATAATGATTCTATGAAAAACAGAAACCCTGAAAGGGCTTCAATGGAAGAAAATTTCTATTTTGGATTGAAGGGCTTTGCAGCTGTAAGGAATCTGTTTAGAAGCACACATGGAGCTGTGAAATTTAAGATCTTCCCAAAAGCATGAATTACAAATCCTCATGAGAAAATGCCTGTGACTGGGTCTTGAATGTTTTCACAAGACTCGTGAATTTATCACAACTGTCATCTGCTCATGAGCGACCCAAGATGGATTTTCACCCCAAGACCCGGTTGCTCGTTAGCAGCTCACCTTTAGCTGTCTCTGCCTAAGGGACGGTAGGGGAGGAAGGCTGGAAGAGTAATGGGGTGGCACTGCCCTTAAACACCGCCCATCACAGCAATGGTAGCATGTTGAATCAACGTTTGCTCGAACAGTAACTCTTATCAAAAGAACGGATTGGGTTCACTACTGCATGAACAGCTCACTTGACATCCAAGAAGTGAATCACAGAAGGGAAAGAATCAGGAAAGGAAGAAGGGAGGGAAAATACAGAATTATAGAACCATTTTGGGTGGAAGAGACCTTCAAGATCATGGAGTCCAACCGTTCCCCCAGAACTGCCAGGGCACCACTAAACCATGTCCCTCAGCACCACATCTCCACACCTCCCCCAGGGATGGGGACTCCACCACTGCCCTGGCCAGCCTGGCACAGCCCTTCACAGCTGTTTTTGGGGAACAAACTGTTCCTCATCTCCAACCTCAACCTCCCCTGGCACAACTTGAGGCCATCTCCTCTTGTCCTACCACTTTTTCCTTGGGAGAAGAGTCTGATGCCCACCTTGCTACAACCTCCAAGTGACGTACGAGATCATATTATTTGTACTGCAGAAGAAACGAGATCAAGAAGACAGATCTGACGCTAGAAGAAGGCTGCTACAGCCCTTGGCTGCAAGGAGCCCAAAGAAGAATGAATGCAATGCTTCACCCCACGGTTGTTACAAACACAGCCGTACCTTCTCTAATCGAAGGTCACATTTTACATACCAATGCCACAAGCTTTATTTTGAAGGAGGAATGAACAAAGTCTTCAAGACCAAAAAAATGGAGCAACAAAGAAGAGCACAGAGCTTTAGAGGAAAGACACAGCCAGTTCTTCTTGGTTTTAATCTCTTCAACCAGATTTCAGGATAATTTTCTCGGAACAACCGAGCACAGTGCTGGCCTCAGTACTGTCGGGTTCGTCTATTGTACTGTCTTCACTACCAAGGCAAGTGGCAAACATCGCAAGCCACCTACAGTACAGCCCCTTGAGCAGAAAATCACAAGAGAATAGAGCAGATCAGTATGCGCCTGTTTGTACAAAGCATTTAGCCAGGCTAAAGGTTTGAGAGACTTGTGTTCAGGCCAAAAAAGTAATGTCTTTGCAAGGTCTACAGGCTTGGGCCACCCAGGGCAGGTCACAGGGGGACTCTAACCTCTCTTCCAAAACATTTCACCGATGAAAGAATCAAGGAACAGGAACCGTTAAGCCCTTTACAATGGACAAAGAATAAAGAGTTCAAACGCGCACCAGAAAAGAGACATCCACTGTAAATTAATTATACAGAGCGGGGGAAGCGCTTCTTGTATCCCCCGCACACGGCTACGGAGCCTCACCCACTTTGTGCGGGTAAAATGAACGCAGCTGGTGACTTCGTTCCTCAGAAACATCATCCTGAGGGTAAGATTTGCTCTGAATTACACGATACTGCTCAAATTCATGAGGGCAGACCTGTGGGATGGAGGTTACAGCAGCTCCCGTTGAGGGGAACCTGGACAATCTGCTTGTGGTTGCATCAGCCATGAACAAGACTTTGTATTTGGGGAAACAACCATCTCAGTATTCATAGAATCATGGAATGGTTTGGGTTGGAAGGAACCTCAAAGATCATCTAGTTCCAGCCTCCCTGCCATGGAGATGTTCAAGGCCAGGCTGGATGGAGCTTTGAGCAACCATAGGTTCCCTGGGCAACCTATGCCAGTGTCTCACCACCCTCAGACTGAAGGATTTCTTCCTAATTTCTAACCTAAATCTCCCTTCTTGCAGTTTGAAGCCATCAGCCCTCATCCTATCACTCCAAGCCCTTGTAAAAAGTCCCTCCTCGGCTTTCTCACAGGCCCCCTTTAAGTATTGAAAGGCCACAAGAAGGTCTCCCTGGAGCCTTATCTTCTCCAGGCTGAACAAGCCCAATTCTCTCAGCCTGTCTTTGGTGCTCCAGCCCTCTGATCATCTCTGTAGCCCTCCTCTCTCCAACAGGTCCATGTCCTTCTTGTGCTGGGGGCTCCAGTGCTGGACGCAGTATTTCAGATGGAGACATTCCTTCATGAAGAATGTAGGTCTCAAAGTCATCTTTCTTAGACAAACCCTTGGAAGACTAAGAAAAGTCAAGCAGCAGGATCTCTCGCACCTTTTCCAGCAGCACAAAATGACACCTTGAGGAAATTCAAGATGAAGAACAGACCTCCGTGTGGACTCCTTAGAAGCTTCCAAGGAAAAAAAAAAGTGATAAATGATGGGTAGGAATTGAGGCAAGAGGAACAGAGAGAAGACCCCAATTTCCAAATGGAGCTTATACTTCACCCACACCATTCCCGCACAGCCCTGCTTTGAGGCTGTTCCCCATTATAGGCCAAGTCATCAAAGGTCATTCCCATCTGGGGAATTCCAGAGATCTGCAAGGAGAGGAAGGAGTTATCCAAAATACACTGAAGTTGGTCAAAATAAATAAAGATTTCTACCCCTCTCCATCATTTGTCCCTCTGATGAACCTGCAGTCCTGTTATCGCACAGAAATGAGTGGTCCCAGCTGACTTGATGGTCTGCTGACAGGGCTGAAGAGCATCCACAGCCCCAGACAGGAACTCCTCTTTGATGGACCACTAGATGTTTTCAAGTAGAAGGAAGGGAAGCTCTTCAGAAGAAACTGTACAAGAAGTGTGCCAGGAAAATTGCTCCCTGCCCAAACAGGACAGGTTTACGGAATCCAGTTACAGATCTATAGAGGTCCCCAAACCCATAAACCAAGATGTACACTGGATGACTCTTAGAATGTGTGAAGTTCTCAGCTCCACTAAAATACTAACACTAGGAAAAGTGGAATGTGCACATCTCACCATCAGCTCATTCGAGCTGCAAAGGTTGACAAGCATCAATAGTGAATGTCCGTGATGGGTGGGGAAGAGAAGGTGGGTGCACAGCTGAGGGACTGTGTGCTCTTAACATTCCTTAAATAAAATTAGGTGTTGGCAGAGGCATCTTCTCATCCTAGAGCTGCAAAGGACTGTAAAGATGGGTAATGAAGTAAGTATCAGCAAGTATCCTGGTACCAAAGGAGAACATAGGAAGGTGTCAGAGATAGAGGATATCCCTCCTGGAGGTGTTCAAGGGCAGGCTGGATGGGTTCCGTGTCCTCTGTCACTTGGTGCACCAATAATTTACCCTTCCCATTTCAGAAAGCATGTACAGCAGTGCTTGGAAGACAGCTCTGCTCCCAGGACAAATCACCCCATGCCATTTTGATGACACCAAGATGAGTGGTGTGGTTGATGTGTCTGAAAGATGGGATGTCATTCAGACAGATGAGACCTTCTGGTGGCCTTCCAGGACTTCAAGGGGACCTCTAAGAAAGATGAGGACAGACATGAGCAGGGCCTGTTGGGACAGGATGAGGGGTGACGGTTTGAAACTCAAAGAGGGAGATTTAGAGTAGAGAGAAGGAAGAAACTTTTGGTGCTGAGGGTGGTGAGAGCCTGGCGCAGGTTGCCCAGAGAGGTGGTGGCTGCCCCATCCCTGGCACCATCCCAGGTGAGGTTGGCCGGGGCTCTGAGCAACCTGCTTGAGTTGCAGATGTCCCTGCTCCCTGCAGGGGGTTGGACCAGATGGCCTTGAAAGGTCCCTTCCCATTCTCTGATTCTGTGATTACAGGCAGTCCATGAAGGCTGCAGGTGTCCACAGTAATGTCACACTGTATGTACAGTAGATAGCCCCTGAATGAGTAGAGAGTCCTTGGGAACCGCTAATGGTCTCTCAAACTTCGAGAACATAACTTTGTGTGGCTGTGAGTGACAGGCAGGTCCCCAGAGGGTTTTTTGGCCATGTGTTCACTCAATGCAGTATGTACAGTACATATTTTTGCTTGTGTAATAAACCTCTCAGAGGCTTTTGTCTTTTAAGCTCCCCCTTGAGTGGCATTTATGAAGGGTGAAATTGTCACTGTCCCTGTGAGGTCCGAGAGAGGGTGATGCTGTCACTTATTCTCTCATGGCTGTGCACTGAACACAGGTTTTAATGCCTCCAGAGCAAAGATCTCTTGGTAAGCAGGACACCATGTAGCCTCTGAGACACCAAGTCAGGTGAATCTTCATTTTTCTCTGCAGCTGAGGCAGAGCAATCCAGAAAAACCCAGCGCCGGTGTCAGTGGGAGGGTTGAGCACCAGCACCCAGTCCTAACTGGTGCCTGAGGACCAGAACTTGGGTTTTGAGACCCAAAGCCTCCATCACTCGTGTAGGAAATCCTTCCCTTCAGGCAGGTGTTGTCTTGCGCTTTCAACTCTGATTTGCATGAGCAGATCTCATCCTGCTGTCAAAACAGCAAAGCCCTCACATTTTACACTCCGCCACAAACTATAAATATGAAATATATTCAAATGCAGAAGGCGTTCTGTTGCCTCCTCGCAGGAGCTGATCGGTATCTCCTCGCTCAGCTAGTGTTGCTTCAGTTAGCAGCCGACAAGCTGTTGGGTTGAGGCTTCCTGGGCTGACTTTATTTTTAGCTGGGAGTGGCATTTTTCCTCTGGAAGCTTTCCCTGCCTCGCGTCGTGCAGTGAAAGCTTCTTGCTGGCGTGACACTTTCTCCTCCTCGCTACTGTTTTCCCCTCTGCTGACTTTGTAGCCTTCAAACATCACTTTGCTTATTCAATTATGGTGCTGCCCAGAATAAGAGAGAAAAATGACTTGGCACATAGTTCGTGGCTGAGCGTTGTGTTGGGCACCTGCCTGCAGAGGGGTTGAGTGGTGCTGGGGAGGTGGGCAGGCTGGGGACAGGGGCTGGCACTGCGGGTTTGCAATGCTGTTGAGGTCACTAGGACCTGGGACCTTTCTCTGTGCTGGGCCAGACATCTTCAGTTCAGGGCTGGTGGAGAGAGGGGAAGGTGCACCAAGCATGGCTGCAGGTGAAGCCTGCCTTGGTTGAATTCATGGGGGAAAAATTCCAAAGATTTGCTGCTCGTCTGGCTGAGGATGTTGAGGTGCAACATAGTTGGCTTTGGTGAGAACTCAGGTGGGTCCCAAAGGCAGAGTGAGGATGTGCTGGCACAGACCCCCCCACAACTAGCACGTGGCTGGGATTTCAGCCAAAGTCCTCGGTGGGAGATGGAGCAGACCCCACAGCCTGAGCTTACGGAGATGGGGGAATAACGGCATCATCTCATGTGGTTTGCTCTCCATGTTGAGACCATGTGCATTCTCCAGCGGGGCTCGTGCTGTTTTCTGTCTCTCCTCTGCTAGTTTGCCCCAAGCTCCACCTCTTGCAGTGAGTCATGGTTCAAAATGTACACCTCTATTAGAAAAAAAGAGGGCAAAACAATAAGTCATGAGGGCTATGAAAAAATACTTAGCAGTGCAAGGGAGTGCGCAGCACTTGAACATCAAATAAATCTTTAGGGAGCCCTGAAAACCTCTAAGAGGTGGACAAGCTCACCTCCATCTCTTAAACCCAATGACAGCTCATGTCTCTGTGTGAAATGATTTGTGCACTGGCCCATCAGTCCTAAAATGAGGGTCCTTCAACCTCAAAACTCCTCCCTGCCCTTAAGAGCTGTCTCTCCAAACAGTCCCTGCGTAGCCACCAGCATGTCCAGCGTCCACCTCTGTGATACAATTATGCAGAGTAAGTATTAGCACGGAGGAGCGCTGAGCGCCCGGGTGCTGAGCAGAATTAATGTGGCTCCTGCCTCTTCTGCAGTCCAAGCATGCTTCCTGAGATAACATCCTGAGCAGGCAGGTAGGAGCAGGCTTTGTACTGAAGAGATGCACAGATGAGCCTTTGTCCCTCCCTCCAAACCCTTCCAAATTAGATGCGCAAAACCGTCTGCTGCCTTCTGGATGCTGCGGGAGCCTTGGCAAGCAAGAGTAGAAATCGTCTGTGATACTCGAGCCTGTTTGAACTTTGCTCTTCCCTTCCCTCGCTAGATAACGTTATCGAAATCCCAAGGACCCGCAAGGCTGTAATGCAAAACCGTAGGGAAATGATTCTGCGTGTCCCTGACAGGCTCCCCTGCTAGGCAGGTCTCCAGCGTGGGGCTGCGAGCACAGGAACCTGTGTCTTACAATCTCTGCGTAGCTGTGGCCGGATACACCTCTAGGTCCATCCTGTTTCCTGCTCCTACTCCTGTGTGTACACACTCATGGGTTTTTTTTTTCATTATAATGTGAAGCAAATGCTTGTGAGCCTGAGCTTCCTTCTCAGCCTTTCCTAGAGGAGTCTTTACTCCTGTTATTTCTCCCTAAGACTCATCATCCTTTAATATTTGGAGCAGGAGGAGTTGCTTTCTCTGGCACGTGGGATGAATCCGCGTAATGGTTCTTTACCTCCATGCCAGGGAGGGGCAAGGTCCCCACCCCTGCTGGTGGAAGGGCAGTCACCAGACCTGTGAGATACGATGGATTTGCCTGTGGTTGTATTTTAGCATCTATGACATGTTGTGGGTAGACAAACTCGTTGGCTTGGGCATTTGACTCGGGAAGGACCGTCTGAGTGGAAAAAATCCATGTCCTTTTGTGGTTTTCACCGGTTCAGCAGTTAATTTCCTGTTGTCCTAGTGTCACTGATGCTCTTGTCACTTCCCGTGCCACTGATATTCCCAGAGTACTCTGAGAAATGGGTGTTATTGTGCAAGAACATACTCCTGCTTACTTGTGGCCAACCACACTGATTAGCCAGACCATGGCCAGCACAAAACATCTGCCCTGCTGCTCTTCGTTATATTGCTCCAGAGGGCAGGAAAAAAGCCCTGCTGTACATCATCCTCCTCAAAATAAGTGAAAAAATTAATGATAGTAATTTAACACCCCGTTAGGAGTAAATGCATGTACTTAAAGGACTCCATGCCTTGCTAATATTGGATGTATCAACCTGGGAGCAGGAGCAATGTCAGTGTGAAATCTAATGAGTCCAGCAGCCCCCACTCAGGGATGTTTCCTGCAGCCTGCGTTCAGATACCTCCTGCTCTCCAAAGACCCCATCTGTGCAGGTTTCCCAGGCCTGGGTCGTACCTCTGGCTGAGTCCCTGGGCTTTTCAGGGCTTTGGGCCCAGGGGAGGTGGCTGTGGGCAGGCTGAGCACAAGCCAGACCTTGGCTGACCTTGAAGCTGCTTCCCACAAGCTCTAAATACTGCTTTCTTCTCGGTATGCTGCGGGAAGAGTTGCCTGTTAAGGAACAGCAGTTCCTTGGTCTCCAGCTCTTCTGATCTCCAGAAGTAACTGCTGGGAAAGCCGTAACGCCATGCCGTGAGCCAAGCCTGGTGAGGGGACTGTGCTGCTTGAACCTTTCTTGTCCCTGCGCAGAGCTGTGGTCATTCGCCCGTCCTGGCTCTGCTGTTTAACGGCACCTTTTCCAGGGGAGAGAATAGTTGTATGACCTTGGGAACCATCAGGAACAAGAATAGTCACTTTAATGGGACAGCCCAGGTGAAACCAAGTCCAGGAAGGAGATGCCTGGGCCATGCTCGTTACTTCAGAGGCTTTGTGGGACAGATGAGTATTTAACCATGAGAGCAAATAAGGAAAGATGAGTAATGATCAGGTGCATTAGTGATTGTCCAAAGCTGAAGTGACAAATGAGCAACTGAGGCTTGTTCCAAAGAATGGTGACGTTCAGGAGAGTCTTTCCTCCTCAGCAGGCATTGGAGCAGCTCCCCAGCACAGTCCAAGGACAAGCTGATCTCAGTGCCTGCTCTCTCTCTCTTTCTACTCAGGAGGTGCTGAGGCTTTTCTGCTGATAACCAGCTCACGGTGTGCTTGTCTTGCACCGTGCTTGTGAGCTGCAGCAAGTGACTCGTGAGGCTTTGCAGCCACCTCCACCCTCCTGAATGCTGCTGCAAACCCCATGGGGAGCTGCTGGGAGAGACACTTGCTCTCCTTCCTCCTCTTCAGCAACCTACAGCCTGAAAATCCCACCCTCGGTGATCACACCAGCAGACAGCGCTGTTATTTCTCCAGCTGAGGACTCTTAAAGTTTCCTGCCAACGGCTATTTTGGGAAAATTAAGCCCGAACGTTTTGGTGGCAAGGGAATTCAAAGGGCCACAATGAGTGAACGAACCCAAGCAACCCAACAATGCGGAAAATTTTGTAATGCTTTTTTTTAAACACGGAGGGAGCTTTGATACCGCACGTGGCAACAAGGGCTTTTGTCATGCAGGCGGCTTGGAGTTAATAGGAAAGTGTCTCCGTTGGGCTGGCGCTCGGTTGCAGGAAGCAAAGCTTGCAGTGGAGCATGAGATAAAAATATATATTTTTTTTTTTTTTTAAGGCTCATTGCTTTTTGACATCTCTCCAACCCTTCCTCCCCAAAGCAGTGCGTACAGACAGCTCCGTTGTGGCTGCTCCTTCTGATCTCCAGCAAACACACTTGGAGCACATGTGCTGATAAAAACTGTGTGAGGAGGTGGAGGAGCTTATGGTGACAGCCTGAAATCCGCGGGGACAGCTCACTATATGGCTGGTTGCATCCGTCCATACACTGGATCATAGAATTGTTTTGGTTGGAAGAGACCTTTAAGATTGAGTCCAACCATTCCCCCAGCACTGCCAGGGCACCACTAACCCCTGGCCCTCAGCACCGCATCTCCACGGCTTGGAAACCCCTCCAGGGATGGGGACTCCGCCCCTGTCCTGGGCAGCCTGGGACAACCGTTCACAGCCCTTTTTGGGAACAAATTGTTCCTTAAGTCCAACCTAAACCTGCCCTGGTACAACTTGAGGCCATTTCCTCTTGTCCTCTTGCTTGTTCCTTAGAAGAAGATAGTGTGGTTTGGTTAGATGGACTTTCAGGTGGACAGCCCATGGTTTGGTGACACACCTGGAGAGACTGGAGTCCTGGCTCATGTCCTTCAGGAATGGTGTGGAAAGCCCAGCACTGTGGGATACCAGCTTAGGGCTGTAGTCTGCAACCCAAGTGTACAATAAACTAGAGACTGGGCATGAGTTTGGTTAAGTCATTCCTGGGAATTCGGCAATAGATGAAGCTCTCCACGCATGTAGTGCCTAGCCTAGCTGAGCAATGCTCAGCAATGTGAACCCCAGCCCTGCTTGGTTTTGTGTCCTGTATCTCCTAGCCCCACCTCAGCTTTCCAAGGGCACCTGGCAGAGAGCAGAGGTGAGAAAGGGACTTTTTCTAGCGAACCAGTGCCTAATTTCAACCTGAAATCATTTGTTTCAGCGAAAGAGGATGATTTTGAGCAGCATGGTTTCTGCTGAGTTGGGCATTGGATTTTGGAGAGCTTTTGATTGAGTAGCTGGGAAAAAAAGGGGGAGAAGGGTTCACGAGAGCATCCTGGACCTTCAGCTCTGATATGTAGTACTCATTTGTGAGCCAACAGACTGGAGCGAGTGGGAAAAGAGGGGAGGAAAAAAAAAAGCCTGTAATAATTTGAATTTGAAAGGGAATTTTGATTTGATTGAGTTCAGCAGTCCTTCTGTGTTTGACTTCTGCATTTGTTTGTATACTCAAGCTGTGGCAGCGTGAGGGCTTTGCCGAGTGAATTTTAAACAGAGGTGCTCATGTACTGACCATCAGTGAATTCTGAAATTTAGCGTGCGCTGCTTTGTTACCCCAGCCCCCTTAGCAGGGAGCAGAAAGGGAAGTAGATGGACGTGGCACATATTGCGGTATTGTAATTTATAATGGACGGCTCTGCAGAGAGGGGAGTTATTTGCTGACATTACTGCTGAACATAAATCATGAATAAATTAGAGAATGTTGCTGTCTGTTTGTGGAGAATTCTCAGACAAAGGTGAAATTCATGAAAAAAATATTAGTTGCAAATGATTTGCTCAGCTCTAGTTCTTACTCCAGTGGCTCTGAGGGACCTTGACTACTCAGGAGCTGATAACCTTCAGTTCCAGCACGGCAGCTATATAAGCTCCTCAACGTGGCTTATAGAATCAGAAGAATTTGAATTAAAAATGATTTACTAATATTCATGCGCTCTTTTATCTCTAGAACAACCTCAGAGAAGAAGGGGGCTTCCACTGACAAGAAATCTAGGTTGTTCTCCTTCCACCTTTCCTGTTGCTGAACCTTGTGTGAAGATGAATTGTGCATCATGACAGAGTAAGAGCAAGGGGCGAGGTCCGTGTGAGGTCCTACATTTGGGATGTTAAGTAGGTGAAGCTTTTGTGCTTCTTGACCCTCAGTACCGTATGGATAGGAGGGAAACAACGCTGAAATTCTGACCATGGTCAACTAGGATAAAGGAGCCTTAGGTCAAGGATTGCCCAGCCAGGGGAGGAGGAGGAGGAGGTGGCAATCTTGCCTAAGTGCCGATGTCCTGATTTGTGTTAACAAGTTGGTGTACCCTCCACTGGGAAAAGTCTTCTGGGTAAAGGACATCTCTGCACATCAGGCAATGAGAGCTTTCTTCTCGGCTGTGTCAGGCAAGTTTAAAAAAAGCTATTTTGTCCAGACACTTTAAGGCTCAAAGCACTGGTGTGGGTGCTTGGCTTCCTGTGATTGCTCCTCATTATGTTTGTGGCACCTAATTAGCATGTGGATATGAATTGTGAAGTGGCTCATGCCCTCTCCCTGCCTGTTCCTATTTCAATAAAGATTATCATCTCTGTTGATCTCACAGGGATGCTGTGAGGGACCATTATAGGGCTTTTTGTCTTCGAAGAGAAGCTATAAAAGTTCATAATGTCTTATTAGCGATGCAGATCAGTCTGGAGCGTCCATAAAGGCTTTTCATGACATTTTGGGTGAAGTGTTTTGAACCAGTGAGGGCCACCCTGTCCTCAACCCCCAGACTCAGGGGTGTTCATGCAAGAGCAGTTGGTTTGGCTTTGAGGCGGTTCCTGTGCCCTGGGTTTTGGCAGCTCTTTCAGAGCAGTGTGGTTTGGGATGGCGAGAACGAGCGGTCCCTGAGCAAGATGCTCAAGACAGCGCTTGTCTCTTGCACAAGAAATTCCCAGAAGCAGCTTTCTGAGAGCCTCTAACACACTGCCCATGCGTGCCTCATGGCTTTGGGTGAAGATCTGGCCCCGGTCACCCCTGACAGCTCCCACCACTGCCCCAGGTTTGGAATAGCCACGTGGATCCTGTCCCCTGAGGTACTCACAGACCATGTCTCGTTTCAGGTTCCTCTTCATCCCTGGAGCAGCTCGTAAGGATTATAGAGCACACGGTCACATAACAGGTTTGTTTTCTTCCCTCTCACACTTCCACAGCATATTCCATACAAGATGCCACTAAAGAGATGACATGACACAGTATCAGAGTGTTTTCTCCTCCTCGTAGCAAGAATATATAATAATCTTTCTGGGAAGCATGTCTCAGCCTATCTCCAAGAACAATAGATGCTTGTGAGGCATCCAGTGAAGTCAGAATAGCTGGAGGCTGAGAGTCACATAATAACTCCTTGTGCTTGCACAGCGTCGTGTTTCCAGACTGATCTGAGCAGGAGACAGGAAATAACCAGATTTTTTTCTCTTTTTAATTGGCTACTTCAAGTTGGTGGTTTTTCGAAAGCCAGCACTTGCCATCTTAATTATCACACTGGTAAAAGCAGGATCATGCCACGGAAACGGGCTCGTCCGTGGATGCTTCTGCTCTTCAGAGCAGACCCTGGGAGGGGAAGGGGAGTGCAATGAGACAGCTTTGACTGGAGGGCAGGTAGCTGAAATTATGGCATTTAAATCAAGACTTGGGTTGTGCTTTTTCTGTGGTCGGTAGCCGTGTACGTGCTTGGGCGTAGGGGCATAGATGCTGTGCTCTACTTGGCTGATAAATGCAGTTGACAAATACAGTGCTACTAGTCTCAAGAAAAGATTTCAGCAGCAGATCATTTATTTCGGTGTCAGGACAGGAGAAACCATTCAGGAAATACAGTCAGGGAATACAAAGAGAAAAAAAGCAGGTGCGTTCAATGGACTTGGGAGTCACGTTTTCAACCCAGAGATTTTCCTTTTGCAGCTTCTGTGGTTTGACAGAATGTGTGAAAATCAGAGTAGTTATTAATAAAGAAACCTCCTTTTACCTCCCGCTTCCCCTCCATTGCATCCTTATGTGCATCGTTCCGTGCGTCCTCTCCACCCAAGCGTGAGGAGCCACGTGTGGGATGGGGAGTGCTGAGCTGCCGTGCCATCTCCATCAGGTCTGCAGTTCGGGAAGGGCCCTTCACTGTTGAGCTTTAGGATATTTTTGGATAGCGACTCTCCTTCCTGTTGAAATTCTTTCAGTCAGATTAAAAATACTTGAATATGCGAAGCAAAAGATACTTGACTGTTTGGACCAAAACCTGACACTTGGCTACTCTTGCTGTATAAGCACCCAATTATTCTCGCCTTGTCTGAGCTGATGAGTGTTCACCCCTTTCAGCGTCACCCCAGAAGAGAAGGCTCCAGGGAGACCTTCTGGTGGTCTTTCAGTGCTTAAAAGGCACTACAAGAAAGATGGGCGCAGACTTTTTACAGGGCCTGTTGGGACAGGACAAGGGGTGATGGTTTTAAGATAAGAGGGAGATTTAGACTAGAGAGAAGGAAGAGATTGTTGGTGCTGAGGGTGGTGAGAGCCTGGCGCAGGTTGCCCAGAGAGGTGGTGGCTGCCCCATCCCTGGCACCATTCCAGGTGAGGTTGGTTGGGGCTCTGAGTAACCTGCTCTAGTTGCAGATGTCCCTGCTCTCTGCAGGGGCGTTGGATGAGATGACCTTTAAAGGTCCCTTCCCACCTAAACCATTCTACAATTCTTTGATTTCTTTTTTCAAGCGTGACAGCATGTTATATTTGGATTTTATAGGGTCACTCTATATGGAACGAAAAATTGAGACCTGCTGATTTTTAAAACGAAGCTTGCCTGTAATACTAGCGCAATCCTACTTTACAATATACATTTAGCCCTTACCTGCCTTTCAAGTGCAGCCATCTTTGCCTCTACAGATACAACAGCACCTTTCTTGTTTAACTCAGGAATGTAATTCCCTAGCCCCTCAGAGGTTCAATTAAAGTTTCATATCTTTAATAAACAGCAGAGTGCACTTCAAAGGCACTGGAGAACATTCCTGTGAATTACCTCAGGAAGGCAATCGGTCCCTGTAAATAACACGGAAGAGCGATGCGCTGGGGTAAAGCCCTTGGCGAGGCACTTTACAATCAGGCTGCCTACCAATCATCCCAGCATCAGCCCCATCTCGGAACCAAAGCAGTCATCGGGCTTGATTGTGATAAATGGAAGCACTTTCCGCTAGGTACGGTTTGCATAAAAGTCCTGTTAATGTAATACTTAAAAATATTTCTTCTTCAACGCTGCAAACGTTAGCGTGAGACAAATTTAAATATTCCTCTTTATCTTTCACACATTAGATGACTTACTCTAGACTCAGAGGGATGGATTTACCGCCACTGTGTTTATAGTAACGCAGCCACCCCTATAACGGGGAGAGATCTGGCACAGGCCTGGAAGAACATACGTCTTCACCCCTTCCAGCTCAACCACGGTGCTTGCTCATTGCCCACAATGTCCCCAAAGTCCCCATCTGCAGGAATCGTGTTAATGTGAAGGGGACGGCTACCAGCAGAAGGCTGGCAGCAACCAGCCCATATGTTACAAGTGAGGAATTTGTATCAAATACCACT
>JAVSBS010027069.1:70924-81353 GCA_033124195.1 Coracias cyanogaster | reverse complement strand
CGGGGCTCTGAGCAACCTGCTCTAGTTGCAGATGTCCCTGCTCCCTGCAGGGGGTTGGACTAGATGGCCTTGAAAGGGCCCTTCCATCCTTGTTTCGTTTCAAGAGGAACCCCTGAGCCAAGATGGGAAGCTAGCCCAGCATTGCCCTTTTCCTCTGATGAAAGATGTGAGGAAACAAAATGGTTTTTTGGGATGAGGAAAACATTTCTTTGTCTCAAGACAGTTTATTTTTTCCTTGCTGAAAAAAGGGGGAAAAACTGTTTTTGGACAACTCAAACTGATGTATTTTTTTTTTCTCCTTTTTTGTTTTTCGGTTCTGGCCACCTAACTAAAAATATCAATTACTTCCACGGTCGCAGGCACCCTGCCAAGCTCCTGCTCCTCATGACTAGGCTCCAGTATAACTTTATGGATTTGTTATCACAGCAGATTCAGCCTTGGCTGTTGGGCTTCTGTAAACAAGGTTTTACTCTTCTTTACGGCTCCTCACACCTTCTCAGGGCACGGTGCTAACTGCATAGCTCCCTGCACTTCTACCCGAGGTCAAAAGCACTTGACCCAACCACAACCCACAACTCCTCTTTCTATTGGAGCTATGTCCTTCTCAGCCTTTGTCCTTGTTCTTTGTGTAGTCTGAGGTGTAATTCAGCTATTGCCACCATTCCCCAGCTAAACAGCTTATTTCTTAGAGAGGCCAAGGTACTTCATGCTGTTAACTCCATGTGTAGCCTAGAAGGTCGTTGTGCTACCCCTGCTGTTAAGGTTGCCTTGCCATGAAAGTGGACAACTGGCTTGGCTCTACTTCCCTGTGATAGAACCTCTCTTTCCTTGGGAACTGAGGGTATGTGTTTTCCCCAAAGTCCCTGTAAAGTGCCATAAAGGGAAGACCAAAGCCATCAAGGCAGGTCCCAGCACTTGGAGCTTCTCCAGGCTATAGCCTTGTGGATTTCATGCCTATATCTGGAGTAATGCACAGTTCTTTCCTCCCAGAGCAGGGGTGGCCTGACATCTCCAGACCCGGCCTTGATGTTTTGAACTGTTTATGCCATTTTTAATTGTGGTAACTTCAATTTGCCATGGGTTTTGGACCACACATGAACCACTCAGGATTTGGGAATTGTGTCCCTCAACCACAACCAAGCATCTGGAGCGTGATGTCCTGATGAAAAAATTACATGTTCCCTGACCAGCACATGCTTATTGGTGAAATTCATTGCTCCTGCTGCTTAGAAGTCAGGAGGAAGTTTGATGTCAGCTCAGGAGTATGGTTGGTGACACATCATCCATGCCACAGAAGTCACTAAAAATACCATTTCTGCCACAAGAATTCACCATGAAGTAACATGTGTTTGCCAGGGTTTTTGTTCATCCTAAACTTTAATGCGTAATGCAAGTTTTTTTATTCATTAGATAATAGATACTTCAGGTAATGAAAATTCATTCTGTGTAGCAGAAATACCAAGAAGTGGCTTCTTGTAACTGTTCAAGGGCTCCAAAGTGGATGCTTGTATGCTTTCATGTTTGATTCTTGTTCCACATCACTTCAGAAGCGTAATTTTTGTTGACAGAAAATTGGCCAGGCTTAATAAAGCGAGGTGTTTCTCTATCAGCTCCTGGGCTCTTTCTAGTGCGTTGTCGTTGCAGGAGCTAATTGACTTCATAGGCAAGACACGTTGGGACCAGATTTTCAAAGGCTTGTGGCTCTGTGAGAAGATAATCCATAGGAAACTTTTCTAATACTGGCACAGCTTCGTCTGTCTTCCTTCCCAGCCTCTGCAAGAGGCAGAGCTCCAGTGCTGGTGGTTTCAGGGAGAGAAATCACATAGTTAAACCCCCAGCTCGTGCCACCCTCCTGCCTGTCACACGTGGTGACACCAGGGCTGTTCTGTCATGGTAGGGAGAAGAGGAGCACCCCAGAGCACCTTCTGGTTTGTGGAACGGGAAGCTGGAGAGCTGCCCCACTTGATGTAGCTCCAGATCCCTTTGGAGGCTTCCTGCCTCCCATCTCCATGGCAGCTGCATAATTTCTGATCCCGCTGCCTCCAGAGGAACCAGAGCTCCAAGAGTTGGAGTCGCTCGATCCAAGGGAAATAGATACGCTCGTTCCCTTGGATGTTACTGTCTCCCATTTTGTTTTGCAAAGAGAAGCAAATCACCCAAGAAGACTTCAGAGTCAGCTTGTCAGAAGATATTATGTAAATTAGCAAATCACATGGGCTTGTATTTAGAGCAGGCAAGTGAAGAGAGAAGTGTTTTGCTGTAACGGAGTCTGAATTAACTGCCTGGCTTTGAGGCACGAGGTTGTCAAGTGACTTCCTCACTCTGAGAGATGTAAGATTGGAGGAAACCAATGTATCAAACCTGAGCTTTCCAAGATAAGAAGTCACATATATATACACATGTATGTATAAAAAAATTAGGATGGATATATATACACACACACAAATATTTCTCAATTGTACCCTCTTGTGAAGCCCCACCCCTGGAGGGGTTTCCAAGCTGTGGAGATGTGGTGCTGAGGAACATGGGTTAGTGGTGACCTGGCAGTGCTGGGGAATGGTTGGACTTGATGATCTTAAAGGTCTTTTCCAATCACAATAATTCTGTGATTCTGTTTGTGAGTTACATCTCATATATTCTGTAAGCACCTGAGTTCCTGTGAGTGATACAAACCTGCCCGCACCCACCATGTGATCTCAGAAACAGATTGTCAATGTCTGCAAATTAAAATCAGCCAAATACTCCTGGAAGGTCCCTCAGGTCCCTGTGCTCCTCCTCCTGTGATGCAGTCAGCCCGAGAGCCAGCACTCCTCTAACGGGGTGAGGAAAGTCTGCTTGTGCAGGCATTGCCTATCTCGGGTTCCATCCACCTCTTCCTCCCACCCTCACCTCCATTGCCCTCTGTAACCTGGGCTGAAGAAACCCCTTCGTCTGACAGCACCAGGAAAGGTCAGAGCGTTTAGTTCAGCATTTTCTGGGCAGCAGCAGCCCGGCTCTCAGGAGTGCCGGGGACGGTGACCTGGTGGCCTGCACGCAGGACCGGGAGCTATAAATCCCTACATCTTAATCCCAGTGCCGACAATTACTTCTCCTGCGACCTCAAGCAAATTGCTTAACCTTTCTGCTTCTGCCTTCCCCGTTGTGAAACTAGGGACCCTGCCTCTCCAGGCTTTTGGGAGGGTTAATGATTTATAATGTGTGTTTAAGTGTCCTTCTGCTGGTGTCTCACGCAGCTAAACGGGAATGTTCAGAGCGTGATGGGGGAACCTCAGACAGCAATTTCATCTAAAAAGAGATCCTCCAGCAGGCTTGGGGTGGGAAGAAGGAACAAATGCAGGAGGCTATGGAAGACCATTGACCTGACAATGTCTTTCCTGTAGGAAGTGCTGTAAGAGCCGTTCCAGAGTGGAGGCAGAGCAGCGTGGATGTCACCACCAGCAGATGCTCCAGCCCGTAAGGTAGTTACATCCCTTTTCTCTGCATAATTGCCTTCTGCAGAAGGTGGGGCTGCAGCTTGGAGGTTGGACAGTGCTGCAGATGAGCAGCGTGGTGAATGTGCTGCTGCTTGCTCAGGTCTGCAGATAAAAAGTAGCCCAAAATCTTGAAAGGAGCACAGAATCGGGGCCCTTCATGACGGTTGCGCTCTGAAAAGGGGAAGAAGGAGGCAGCACTGTGTGCTCCGCCTGTTTCACTTCTCTCCACACTTACATATCACTGTTACTTCACGTGCCATTAATTAGACTTAATAGTCTATACTTTATCTCCCTTGTCATAATAAATTAAGTGTGAAAAATTTCAACAAAAAAGCACTCGAGTGATCTCAGCATTAACAAGCTCAGCTTTCCCCAGGCTTGAATTCAGCAAAGTGCTTCAGCAGCTGCTTAAAGTTGAGCGTGGGCTTAGCCGGGGCTGCAGCCTCAGACGGTACCGAGCGAAGGGCAAACCCCCAAACTGATGTCAGTAGCTCTGCCCTGGGCAGATAATTGTCTCCATCCCGTGGCATGGCTTGCCTAAACAAATAGATGGTGTGTGCCTTTCATTTGTCGCCGATCTTCAGCTTAAGGGCAAGTCGTTCATTTGGAACCCAAATTTTCCAGCTCCAGTGGCTACATTTTGGCTTCCAAATCTGGCTGCTTGTATTTGAATTTTTAGTTAGGCAGCAGAACAGCGCTGAAAACTTTGGCTCCAGGCAGAAACTGCATTTCAGATAAGCTCGCCTGAGCAAATGTCACAGAAATCTCAGAGCTGGGGGAGAGCTCTGCCCAGCTCATTGCGGTTCCAGCTCGGGCCACATATGCTTAGTCTGACTCTCAAGCTTGAAGGACATGAGCCATGAAAGGCAAAGGTCTAAAAGACACTGAAGGAAGAGGTCTCCACTCTCCAGGAAGCATCTAAACCTAGATCAATACTAGATTTTACGTAAGGTCAATTGAGTTGGAGACTGTCCCCTCCGCTAAAGCCAACAGGGTCTAGTTCCCTTTGAAGGTCCCCAGATCTTACTGAAAGTCCTTAACACCTTGAGGTGTTAAGGCTATGCACTACAAAAATATTTTTTGGAGCTTTTCAATATTTTAGCTTCTGATCCTGGCCCAAATTTTACAGAACTCTTTCAAGTTTGAAACAGGAAGAAAAAAAAAAAACCCACCAGCCCCAAACCCAAGTGCTCACATTCTGACTGGATCTCAAAGGGTTTGGTTGGAATTTTGCTCAGGGGGGGTTTGTTCAGCTGCGCTTCTGCTTTTATTCCAAGTGGGTTTGTGCACTAACGGGAGAAGTGGTGTGGCACAAAATGTAAGTTTTTGCCTTCAGAGCAAAAAAAATCAGCAACGTGTGCTGCTGGCAAGGCTCCTGCTGTGCTGAGGCCCGAGGTCTGCGCATGCCTGTCTCGGTGAGCTCCTGCAGGAGCGGATAGCGGGCGATGGCAGGACTTGGACCGCATTGCTTGTTACTGCCGCAACCGGAATTCAGCCCCTGCTGCTGCCAGTTAGAGCGCTAATTGCAGATGGATCCTCCAGCCCTTTGGGAATTGCTATCTCAAGGAAATTTCCTGCCTCTCCTACTGGTGCTGTGACACCGAGCCTGGCACAGGCTGAGTCAGGGGATCACGTCCCGAAGACCAGACGCCAGTTATGTCTTAAACTGCTGAGTTTGTGCCATTAGAAGTCTCCTGGAATATGGCATGCTGGGCTTTTCCCGTGGCAGAAGCATTTCAGGCCCTCCCCTGACGAAGTCTAAGACAAGGCTACTTATTTTGGAATTCTTCCAGCGTGTCTGTTTAGTATTCAGCAGCCCACCTTTGCCATCTTCCCTCTCCATCTACAGTCTCACCCCAAAAGCCAGCGGAGCTGATTAGTTGTTCAGACCTAACACCTCGCCAGGACTCTCAGTGAAATCGAAAGATTAAATCTAGATTAAATCTGATTGCCCACCGGTGCTGCTTTGCTGAAATGGTTTATGCTTAAGTAGGGGCTGGATTTGGCTTAATTGGTTTGGGTTCTCTGCGTGAAAGACATTAAATACTCATTTATTTGTTGCAAAACAGTTTTACGTCATGGCCTGTAGCTGGCACGGAAGGAAAGAAAAGCAAACTGCCCAAAATTGCCAGGAAGCTGTAATCCTCAGGGAATTGTCTCCTATCTAAATTGGAGCTACCTCAGCAGCAGAGTCTTACTGGGGAATTTTAATAGGAAGGAGCGAAACAGATCTTCCCTTGCCATCAGCCGTGCAAGTTCCCTCTGCTTTTGGTAGGGGTAGAATCGAATCTCGGGACTCTGAGGGATATATCTGAACCTCCGCCCAAACCTGAGCCATCATTTTGTCTCTCAGAAGGGCTCATTTTTTTCCCCAGCTACTTTTCCAAGTTCGTTTGCCAGGCTTTTGAGCTTTGACTGGCAACAGAAGTGCGGCAAAACAGGATGAAGAAAGATTTTTCTCCTAGGATTCCTGACCTGAGCAGAAATAGGCAGCACTGGAAATAGCACCAAACCCATCTTCCTTGAAAACTTGCCAGCCCGTTTTTGCAGACTGTAGGCATCTGGGCAGTCCAGATGAACTCTGGATAACCACCCAAATTTTTGGGTTTGCCCGTTGCTAAAAATATCACCGGCTGGAGGGCACTGTCTTGAGCTGAGTCTGCAGGCGTTTTGAAATTCGCCCAGCCCCTGGTTGAAGTGATCATTATAATCTGGCAGGGAATGCAATCTGGGCTCCCAACTGTGTAGCTATTTTTGAAACCATCTTGCCAAAGCCCTGTTGGAAACTGAAGAGAAAACCATTTTAGCCCAAGCAGAATGGTCAATAATTTCCTATCCTTGATGCAGCACTTGTTTGTGAGGAGAATATCCAATAGCAATGGAAATTGCACACTGCTCAGCCATCCTTAAGATTTGTAATCTCGCTGTAGAGTCCAAAATAATAGTAATAATGGTTTTAAAAGGCTCCAAACTCTGTTACACATTTTAGCTACCACCTACCCGTGGCCTCCCACGCGCTCCAGGAAAGCAGCTAGCTTTCCCAGCTGCTCTGCGGCGAGCTGAGAACAATTCTGCTCCACACAAGGCTTCCCATGCAGGGGCCTGATGATCTTAAAGGTCTCTTCCAACCACGACGATTCTGTGATCCTATGACTTTGCTGTCGCTCTTACAGTGTGTGAGGCCAGAGATGATGTGATGATGGTGGGCGTGGAGTGCGGGCAGATGAAAGGAAGGGAAGGAAGCCTGGCTGCATTTGATGCGCTTGGGAATCCCCTTCCCAAAAAAACCTTGTTGGCCCCAGAGAGGAAAAAAGACGTTGAAGAGCAGCTTGCAAAAGCGAGAGTGGGTTGGCTGGTAGCAGGGACACCCAGCTTGGGGAAGCACTTGGTTGAGATGAGAGCTGTGTGTGGAGCGGGGAGAGTAAGGGTGTTGGGAGTGCACGATCCACGCGAAGAGGATCCTAAACAGAAACAAGCGAGCGGGGCGTGAAATCCAGAGGCAGTACAAGGTGAGGTGTAGCAGGTAGAAGATCACAGCAGCATCACCTGTCTTAAAGCGTGTGGAAGGGAGGACTCGGGGACGGGGGTGGGTTGCTGGCAAATCTCTTACTATTTTTATCTTCTCTCTGCACGAGACAATGATGGATTATCTGTGTTTAACAGGAATTCATGAGCCAACGAGTGATATTTAAAGGACTTAATGATGCATTTAATAACCAAACATTCCTCCTGATTAGTGCTTGTTTGGTCTCTTGAGGATAGTGCTCCCTCTGACTGAGGTTTAAAAAAATTGCTCTTGTCTCCCTATGGCTTGTGCCAGAGTGCCAGGACACTACGGACCTCAGGAATATCTGAGAAACTTGGCCTGTGGATGTATGAACTATATAGTTTATGTCCTTTTGGTTGCCTTCTCTCTCTCTCTCTCGTAGGATGCTTTTAGAAGGATGCAAAAGTTGGAAAGCAGAAGTCCTGCTGATTCTTCATTAAATTGATTTTTTTCCCCTTTCTTCATCAGATTTATCAGCTCTTGGAGCACTAATGCAGTCGCTTAGCCATTTGCGAGAGAGAACAAAATTGATCCTTAGTAATCTGCATGATTTTAGTCATTTAGATAAAAATGGAAAGGAATGAACGTGTGCCACTTGGCTTCACTTCTCTTTTCTGAGGGTTCCATCTTCACAAATACACCAGCTCAGGTTCTTTCCTATCCGATGGGCATTGCAGCAATTGAAAATGGGGAAAAGAGTGCTATTTTTGGCACTGATAATCCACTCCTAGAGAGGTTACCGCTTGTCCACTGCTTCTGGTCCCCAAGATAATCCGGCATCCGCAGTATCCTGGGAGAAATGGGTTGCTGCACATCCCTGGCCCCATCCTCGGCATCCCTTACGCTTTTGGGTATTTCCCTGAGGAGAGGAAAGCAGCCTTCACCTTAGTCTTGTGAAGGTCTCTCTTTTGCACTCTAACCCCCTCAAAACCTCTCAAATCTGGCGGAGTACAGGAGTACACCCCAGTCATCTCTCCCGCTGCCGCCCTCAACTTACCGGCAAACATAAACCTCCTGCTGCAATCCAGGCGTTGCATCATTTTTAACCTTCTGCTCTGAAAGCAGGGTTTGTAGCAGGAGGCCACCGGCTGATGAATGGTGGCTGTTTCCATCTCGTTTACTCTGTGACAGCCTTCCCGAGTTAATCACCGTCAGACGGACGTGGGCAAACAAATCTTTGCCCAACTCAACGGCCCTATGTTCTCCCGTACCACGGGTTACTGTGGTACAGCAGATGAGGAAAAACACTGAGGTACTTCTTCAGGGTTTCCTACAAATCACCCCATCGCTGAGAGGGATTTACCACCCATGGCAGAGCAGAGCCCATTCCCTCCTTAGAAGCCTCTCGTCTGCATCCCGGCTTTGCTTCCTTCAGCCGGGCTCCTCAAAGAGGTGTTTTATAGACAGATGCCTTAACACCAACGAGCCTTGATTTAATAGGCGCTCCTGCACAGTAAGGAGAAAGTTCTGCCTCCCCATACCCCCCATGCCTGCCTTGGCCATCTCGAGGACCCCTCCATCTTCAGCGAGAACCTGCGGGAGCGCTCATCCCTTCCCATCAGCGTGGACCAGCCTCCACCGCCCGCCTTGGCTTTATTTCCCTCTAAGAGTCACAAAACTTTGGATGACCTTGGCTTCTGCTCCCAGAGAAAGGTTAACAGCCTCTGGGGCTTTTCGCTTTTCCTTCCTCTTCAGAAAGCCAGTTTCGTTTCAACGATAAAAAATAAACAAGGCAGTTGAAATGTGTCCCTGTGGGTCGCAGCCGGTTTAGCTCAGCAGAGGGGCACTTCACCCCTGTTCTTTTGTCACTTCGGCTTGCCACTGAACCCTGCACTTGGATTGTGACGCTTTTTTTTATTTAGGCTTGATTTATCTCTAAGTTTATCCTGCGAAGCTGGCTTCTAAAGCTCATTCTTTACCGCATCACAATAAAAAAACATTGCACAGCCCTGCAAAAAAAAAAAAAAAAAAAAGGTTTTTTGATAGCAGCTTATATTAGAAGGCATTTATGAATGTTGTTTGTATGCTGCGCTAGCCTAACGCCCCGCAAATAAAGCCCTTTCTACTCTCCAGAGCTCAATCTAAAGCTTTAATGCCCGGTCACAGAACCAGCCCTGTCTCGTGCGTGGCAGATTGACACGCACACAAATTCATTCTTATTTGAAACACCAAAGCGAAAAGCGCCTTCTGTGCTTTCCACAGAATATTCCACCTTGAAACGGGTCCGGGTAGTTTCACTGTAGATGTGGATGAATTTTTCTGCTGTTGGTGTTGCCGCAGCCCTTAAATGTATTATTCATTCCTAATGATTGATTTGCTGTTCTGTCCACATTGCTTAAGAGCCGCCGTCTGTTCGTCTGTCTGTTAATCTGTTTTGGCATCTCACAGAGACAGGGCTAGAGGAAACGCTTTTTGTTGCCGTTGAAGTAGTGACCAAAATAAAAAAGAAAACTGTAAAAAAAAAAAAGACCTGCTTGATCTTTGGATTTCATATACATTTGAAAAAAAAAAACCAGAAAAGCCAGTGCTACTGAGATGGCTGAATAGCCGAAAGGGCAGGTTTTTATATCTGCTATATTCTGCTAGAAGCATGGTGCATTTGTTTCTGCCTGATTAGCGGGATGCTGGGGCAAGGGAACCAGGAGGAGACGCGGCGGCAGAGGAAGAAGACGCTCTCCAGAAGATCATGACCTCCATTCCAGTGTCATTCCACACCTCGGGCGGTGATCTTGTTACATCTCATAAGCTAAGCAAGGTCAGCCCTGGTCAGGCTCAACGCTTGAATAGGAAACTTCTAAAGGAAAAACTCGGGCGCTGTGGAGAGCGGGGCTGGTGGCTGGCTAGGTGACATTATTCCCTCGGAGGTGGTACAAAAGCCGTGCTCTGTTCAGAAGGCTCTGTGCATCCGCTGTGACTCTGCTCCGGCTGCTCAAGGCGCTGCCTCGCAGGTGAGTCAGACCCAGCGGCTGCCAGGGCTGAAGTTATTATTAACAGCATTTCATCCTGGTTCTCCCCGGAGCAGAGGTGCTAACCCCGCTGGCCTGCCCGCGCTCCGCGCTGCGTGATTACACGTGTCCCCAGCAGGTCCCCCCCATGCGGCTCCCACGCTTTGCTTCGCCCTCCTGGCCGGTGCTGCTGGCAGGCTCCTTGCCCAGGAACCTACAGCCTGGGAGGAGGCAAACTGAACCCAAGTATTGGGCGAGAAAACCCCACTGTTCTGGTAGTTATTCATGACAGGGAAATAGTGAAGACGTGCTTGTGTAGAATCACAGAATTGTTTTGATTGGAAGAGACCTTTAAGATCATCAAGTCCAGCCGTTCCCCCAGTGCTCCCAGGGCACCACTAACCCATGTCCCTCAGCACCACATCTCCACGGCTTGGAAGCCCCTCCAGGGATGGGGACTCCAC
>JAVSBS010027069.1:48020-64166 GCA_033124195.1 Coracias cyanogaster | reverse complement strand
CATTTTGGATGTGTAAGTATGTGTGTATAGTAGCAGGAGAGTGGCAAAGGTGCTGTGCTCCTTCAGCCCGACAGCTTGGACAGGAAAAGGTTGCCTACATCCTCCTCCCCCCCATAAAAATTAATTTTTTGGGGGGAAACGTGGTTTTCCTGGTACAAAGCAGCCTGTTAGGGACTTGCTCAACTTGGGCTTGCTTCCACTTGACCATTTCCTTTGGCTACACCTATAGAGCATTTTAGAAAATGGAATCCCCCCAAAGTACCATTCTGTCCATCTCAGCAACGCTGAGCTAGAAGGAAAACACAGTTTGAGACACCACCTGTCCTAAATAATGAGAGAATTATCACTTTTAAATGCTCTGGCAGCTGAGGGGATTGATGCAGGTGGAAGATCTCTTCTTCCCCATCCTATCTGCAACTACCAAGTCGGTCCGCAGTGGGCATGCCTCGCTCTGCAGCAAGTGGGAGAGACAAAACCCTCTTCACCTCGGTGCCCTATAACCGTGCACGCTTTCAATTTTTGTGCACCTCTCAGAGCCCTGTCAAATTCTTGAAAACAGCGGGCTCCAAAAGTTAAAGCAAGAGCAAGGAAAAATACGGTACTGTGGTTTTTGATGGGTCTGCTTTGTGCCACCCCTGCAGCCAGCCACGAAGCAGCCCCAGCGCTGCCTTTGATGTCTGTAAAATGTATTTTTCATCTGCTGGCTCTCGTCTGAAGGGTGTTTGGCAGGGTACCGGGGAACGGCGAGGTTGCCTCCTCTGCGCCTTTCACTGTTTCGCTACCACTGTTGTGTCACCTCTTATTTTTCTCCTGCATAAAGCACCGTCTGAACCTGCGGAATCCTTTCTCGCAGCGCCCTTCCCGTGTCTCTGAACATTATCGTCACCTTCTAGACCTCTGCTCTGGCTGCTATTAATTTTTGACTGTGCAGGGACGAGTGTAGCCAGGCCTGGACAAAGGGTTTTGAACCCAGGCACGTCCCTGCATTTGCACATGTTATTATAGTGTTTTTAATTACAAAATCTTGATGGCAACCTCTAAGATGCGGACGTGGTACAAAGCCACCTTGCTGCCTGCGCTGGGAAAGCTTCACGCTCTACCAGCAGCCTTGTTTAGACGAGGGCTAGCAGGACTGCCGGCTGTTTCCAGGCAGAGGAGATGACAGCACCGCAAGGTGTCCATGAGATGCTTGCTGGGACCTCCCCCGTTAGCAAGTGGATCTTGCTTGGTGCCAGCTTTTCACTCGGGGCTTTGTGTTCCCACCAGCAGATGGATGTTGGCAGATGGCAACACCATTTTGCCGTTGAATTATTTAAAACGCCTCATGCAAATCCACCTTTGGCATTCAGCGGTAGAGCAGGGTGTTCATGGTCCATGGCCCATCCTCGATACGCTGGGTTGGGTTTCCTTCTTCATGAGGCTGGAGAGATGATGCTGGTTTGCTGCAGTTACACCTGCACCCTGGCCCTTCTGGTCTCCCATGCGGGGAGTTGTGCACTGGGACTACCTGACAGACAAAAACCAGGTAGAAACCAAGGGGACCATCCACAACCTTCACTCGGTTGGTCCCTTGGATGTCCATCACCAGAGAATAGAAATCGGTCTTTTCAAGGAAAGCAGGAAACAATTTTTAGTGGTAGAGGTTATTAAAAAGGGTTGATGTTTGAAGCTGGTGGAAGAGATGGAAATGGTGCCAACTTGTCGCTGACTGAGGTCTGGGGGTTGTCCATCCTGGACCAGCTTCAGCAGAAGCAGAGGGACAAGTTTGTAGCACTGTGCCAGCCTCTAGCAGGAGGGAAGGAGTTTGTTTGTCATAGATCCTGGTGGTGACATGCTTTGATTTTCTCAGTGCTCTGAACCACGTTTGGGGAGTTTTTTGCAAACTTTTTGGAAGGATTTCCCTCATTTCCATCTAGTCACCAGCTACTAGTGTTAAGTTTTTG
Source organism: Coracias cyanogaster (assembly GCA_033124195.1). NCBI lineage: Eukaryota > Metazoa > Chordata > Aves > Coraciiformes > Coraciidae > Coracias > Coracias cyanogaster. The sequence continues at coordinate 62,223 of JAVSBS010027069.1, read as the reverse complement.
GTAGTTAAAAAGTTACTCTAAGCCATTCATCTGCTTGGGTTGAGGCTTTTGTGAGGCTGCGGAATGTCACCAGAGCCCATAAGGCATCACTTCCCAAATTATTCCACCGTTTCTGAGGGTCCACAGGGTCATGACCCCATCCAGATCAAACCTTCATCTCACCTAGCCCTCAGACTGCCAGCTGCAGGCTCCTGCTCAGGCATGTGGCCTGTTTCTTCAGGTTCTGGCCATGCAATGAGCAGATCCCAGCAACCAGGTCTTTTTCCCACGTCCTGGAAATGAACAATGTGCTTTTTTACAGGTCTTTCATCAAGGAGTTAATAACCAGATGAAGGTTCTCTTTTCATCAGCTCCTAAGTGATGCTCCATTTGATAGAAGAAGATCAAAAATGATGATCAGAAAATAAAAGGGGAGTTTTAAAGGCAGCCTTTGTACAGTATCTTAACTGTCTCGTTCCTGTCATTTCAGAAGTATCACTGCATTTCTTTCAGGATTGGGGAAAAAAAAAAAAAGTAAGTATGAAATTCTTGTGGACCACCAACACTTGCCTTCCTCTTTAATTCTCGAAACCCTTGCGTTGGTGGTGGACAACATTCCTCTGCCAGACAGTGCCCACGTCCCACGTGAAAGCAACGCCAACCGTGGCGAAATGATTAGAGCCTATATGGACAGAGACGTAGCCCTGCTGCGTAGGGAAACTGAGGCACAGCAGGACCAAAGAGCTGGCACCAGCAGGAGTGAGTCCATCCTGCGAGCCCTTGCATGGAAGTGTGACTTCAATCCAGGAGCCACCTGGGTTTCCAGTGCCCAGAACTTCATAGCTTCTCATGGTCCTGCAGAGAATTAGAGAACGTCCCACTCAATCTGGGACCAGGTTTAATGAAGCCCCGGTGCACTGTGTTTTCAGAGCACCTCAAAAAAGGGCACGCTTTATTGTGGGTGCTTTGCACAGCCTTCGCCAGGATGAGATGTGATGGAAAGAGGATAGCTAAATATGGATCGATGCTACCGCGCTTCCACAGTTCCCAGGACCAGTTATCTGAAGAGCTGATGCTCAAAATCAGTTCTCCTTTCAGCAGGATGGATAAATAAATCAGCAGAAGAGCCAGTTAATGACTCACTGTTGTAAATTAAATGGAATTTGTTATGAATATGATTCACTGAAACTTTCCTAACAAATCAATTTGTTTCAATCACGCTGTAATCCAATAATAATATTTAGCATTTATATGGTGCTTTCAATAGCTCATGAAACTTCCCAAGCATTAATTGCCTGTGTTTCACAATAATTTTGGAAGCTGCTGAGCTGGGCTGTCTCTCCCCTACAGATGAGAATGCCCAAAAAGCTTAAGGAAGTGTTTGAGCCTCTTGAAAGTGTTCTTATGTCTCTGATTTCCCTTTTCTTGGTACCTGCCCTCAGCCCCGGTGCGCAGCGGTGACCAGAGCTGTGAGCATCTGCGCTGGAGAAGATTTGGTCTGGCATTTAAACATTGCAGCCTGTTGCCAAGCTTGACAGCCACTGTTTGGAAGCTTTGCTCCCCGCTGTGATGCCTTCCCCATAGGATCCTTCATTCTGCTTTTCCCTCATTCAGAGGCTGAGCTCCAGAAACCCTGTGTCCCTGAGTCTGCAGGGACCGTCCCCCTTCCTGCACCCCATGGACAGGTCCTGCTCTGGCCCCGCTTCAGGGATCAGGTCGTATTTTCCTTTGGCAGCTCACATCTGTCCAACTGCTGTGAAGTTCGGCTTGAGCTGCTCAGAAAACGGATCCCACAGAAAAATGAAGCATTACAAGCCACATAAAAGCGGTTCAGAGTAAGGGCTTAGCTTTCAGGCAGCCGACGCCCAAAAGATGGAGATGGATGTGGTTCAGGGTTTGTAAAAGCACAGGCACAGAACAGGCACCTGGTTGCTACTAATGTCAGCAGGACGTGGCCACGGTCAGCCATCTGAAAGTCCCACGAGGAAGCATTGGCTTCTCTAGGACCTGCTAAACCTTGCTTTAAGCAAGGTGACATAGAGTGAGCTACTTTTGGATGTGGAGGCAGGGTGAAGACACACTTTGTCCCACTCCTATCTTCCATGTTCACTTACAAGATGGTGTTACAAGAGGTGGCTACCAGAGTGTTGGTTGCTTACCTGTGTTTAAAGCTGCTTATGGGTCTCTACATCCCACAGCACCACATGAAGAAGAACATAGGAAGAAGGGTGCGTAGGCAACTGTAAGGATCCGTCACCTGGGTTTCTGTCCAGTACTGTGCAGTGCTGTAAGCCTAGAAGGTCTGTAATGCTCCAGCTATCATATCCCACACTCAATCCCGTGCTTGATCTCATCTATTCTTTGAAATTAAGCAGGATGTGGTCTTTCACAAAGCACACACAATTCCATTACGGAACTCAGGATGCTGTGGAGGCCAAAAAGCAAAACCATCTCCGTAAGCAATTAGAAAATTTGTGGAAGTAAAGGCCACCAAAGCCCATTAAACAGGATGATGTGGGTATGGTCTGTAGCTCGGGGACTCACTAAATGACAGACTTCCAGAAACAGGAGCTTGCTAGTGGAAGATCCCTTACAGACGCCCATTTACTTATTGTACTCTTTCATTAGGTGCTTGCTAGTGGTTGCTGTCAGGATGCTGGGGCAGGCACACCTCGAGTCCGGCCCTGAGCAGCTCTCCTTATGTTCCTGTAAGGATCTGGGTGGAATACCAGCTGAAATGGGGCTGTGGCTCTAAGAAGCTGATCACCATGATGTCTTTTGAGTGGTTTGGCTTAGAAGGGATTATCAAAGCTCATCTCGGCCAACTCCCCTGCAGCGAGCAGGGAGATCTGCAACCAGAGCAGGTTGCTCAGATGACTGGCTTTCCCTCCTTGCTCTGGGCCTGCCATCCTGAACTGCAGATGAGTAGTGTTGCCACCTGCCCTCGGTCTTCTGCCCTCACATCTGCACCCTCTGCACTGAGCACCGTATCGCTTGGAGGAGAAAACAAATGTTCAGCTCCCTGCTGAGGACCTTCTGGTTGTGGGCTTCGCAGGCAAATAATTCACCTTGATGGCAATATATGTCCCCGTTTCCTGATGCAATGCAGAAATCATATTGCTGCTCCTTATCAGCTCGTAGCGCTCGCTTAATGGGCAGCTCTGCTGCTTCAGCCGGGCATTGGCGAGAGCAGCATCGCAGTGGCGAGGGCAGGAGAGTACGCATCCCTCCATGGGTCAATTAGTAATGTTAGAAAAGAAGCTCTGAAATAACCCCAGCAGTAATGCGTTCGTTCTTGTGCACGTGTCCAGAGCTGTTGCTTGGCGAGTATGGAACAAGGGAAAGAACAAATAATTAGGGACATGTTCTTTTTTAGATACACCCCCAAACCTCCCTTTAATAACGATCTCTCTCACAGCCCTAGCAGCTTTTCCCTCTAAACTCTGTAGGTGGTATCTGCAGTCGCTTTTAGGGAAGCTGGGTTGGAAGCCAACCCTCCGTTCTTATCAGCTGTGGCCAAAGCTTGACCTATCGGCACCAGACAGGTAGAACTTTGAGCTCAAACACCCACCCCTAAGACACTTCTCACCAAAGAGAAGACTCCCCTGGCACCCCTTGCAGAGGTGAGAGGCTTCCCTGGCACGGGGACTTGGCTGTGGCAGGGCAGGCAGGGACAGCCCTGCGCAGAGCTGCCAAGAGCCCACCAGCTCCTGACGCGCGGCAAACCGGCCCCGTTCAAAGCCATGAAACTACACCGGCTCCTGCTGCTTAGGAGCTGAGCGACGGGTCCAGTGGGAGAGCTCTACACCTGCCCAAACAGTATTTTATTGTCACTGCTGAGAACTTTTCTTGCGTGGAGCCTTCCTCATTTCATGACAAGGAATTTGAGGGATAATTTTATTCCAAAGGTCCACGTGACAGCACGCTCCGTTGTCCTGAGGAGATGGGTTCATGTGGTCCTTGCAGCTCACCCTGGGACAAGCCGAACAACGCCTGGCTATCAAATGCTGAAGGAATTGTCCTTTCTCATTCTACAGCCTCTTTTTTTTTCTTTAAATTTGAATCACTATTTTCTACCATTTCCTTTTGGTATGTCTTTAATCTCAATTTTAAACACCAGTTATTTTGCTGGTTTTTTTTTTTCCCTAACTCCTCACTTCATAGTCCTCCCAAGCCAGTAGCAGACTAAACCTCCTGAATTCCTGAAGGTCAGCGAGCATTTGGAGACCCATGGTTTGTGATGTAAACCGAGGGCCCCGAGAATAGCTACAGCCCCCACTGCAGCTGGCACTGATCAGCAAGCATCTAATCAATGGGAACAGTAGCACATTCACGGGCGAGAGATATTATCTTGGCATATAAATAATGAAAACCTCTAAAGCGCTCCCAGATGTTGGAAACAAGATTCCTTCTGGGCATGTGAAGAATTTGCTTAGGGGGAAAGCAGAGCAGCCACACAAAAATGGAGAGCTGTTTTTCGGTCCGAGGAAGTTCTGTTTATGTGAAAGCATTGCTAAAAAAAAAAAAAAAGAGAAGAAACACCTCTGTGGCTTGGTCTCTCAGCTGGCAGGTACCTGTGGAGAAGACAATTGGTTTCATCTGGGCTAGTTGGGTGATATTGCTGCGTGATTGTCTCTCCAACAAAGGAGGCCCTGCTTCCCTACATCTGCCAAACACCCCGTTTACAGTCAGGTTTTCAACATGTCCTGGAATCTGGGCTTCCCTGAGAAAAAAGAGCTTTGTGATCTCTTATAATGACAACTTATTCCATGACATAAGGCTGGGGGAGGAAAAAAAAAAAAGAGAGAAAAAGAACAATTAACAATTAATTATTTCTCATGAGAAAATGCTTCAATTCACAGTCCAAGCAAGTAAAAGTTTTTAACTCTAACAGTTAATGTTTGGACTTTTTAGAGAAAAGCAAACTTGACAGAAAATTTACAGTTATGGCCAGTTTTCTTAGCCTTTTGGCAATCAAGACACAATTAATTTAAGCAGCTTAGTCCTGCTTAAACTCTTTTTTCTTGCTGATCCAAGCTGCTCACTTGAGTATCTTACTCCTGGGCATATGGACCAACAGTTTATGAATAGGCTGGTAAGAAGTGACCCTCATGAACACAATCCTTGTGCAGAAAGTGTTATTGGTTCAAACCCACCTGGAGGTATCAGTGAGAAAAAAATCAACTATTGCTTAACCTTGTTGCCCTTTTTTCTCCCAAAGCCATGGAGGAAGGGTTCACCTGCCAGATGAAGTAGCAGAATGGTGATAGAAAACCGAGGGTGGGATGGGGCAAGGCTCAAACTGGCCAAGTGCAATGCCTGTCGTGGGGATTAGATCTTTAATGGACGTCAGACCTCTGGGCACTGTCACCATGGTGAAGCCACTCCTAGTGCCTCATCTGGAGTCTTAGCAGGCTTTGGAGGTTCTTGCACTTCCAGTAGTTGGGAAGAGGGACCATGACTGGACCCTGCAGGGATGTATGCACATACTTCATGTCTCCTGGAAGCTGCAATGTCTCCAGTCTCGTTTAGAAAGATTTTGTTGGATGATGTGGTGTAATGCTCGGGAATGCGTCACAAGCGTGTTTCCTTTGCTGGAATAATCTGTAGGTGGCAAGAGGACCTCAAAAATGGTTCAGAGACGCCCAGGCACAAGACTCGGTGTTGTGGTTTGTGTTTGTTCCCAGCCTGAACTCTCGTGACCTAGAGTGCAGAGAAAAACGGTAGCACGTGGAGAGGCTGGCCGTGAGGTTACACACCACAGATGTGAGGTACTGCCTCCATCTTGTGCTTCAGCCTCCATCGGCACATCTGGGGCTCTGCTCCAAAATCTGGGTGCAGCGCCAAGCTGTATCCTCGCTGTGAATCTGCCTGAGCCTTGGGTTCGCCGTGGTTTCCATGGAATAGAAAGGCAGGCGTGGGCTGGGCAGGAGATGCGCTGCCTTTCCAAGGGGCTTTCACCCTGGGAGCAGAACCTCCTGGCCAGCCTGGAGGAGCTATTCCCCAATTCCCCAGCTAATGCTGAAACAACGGCACTTCTCTACCACACAGAAAACTGAGACAAAACCGATTAAAAACCCCAACAGCTTGACTGGGCTATATCAGCTCATCATCTCTTCACTAGAGAAACTGCTGTAAGACATGTTACAGTTTGGCTTTGGCAGGAGAATTCCACTGTCCAGCTCCAGCAGAAGCCCTTTGCCCAGGCCCACGAGGCACCGACATTTTGCGCAGCTGGGGCCGTGTTATGGATCTGAATAGAGAGGATGGCAGAACTGCGGTTCTGCGTGTGGTTTTGACACGGAAATCGGTCACAGGGAAGGAATTCTGTCTGAAGAGCCTGCTCAGCCTGTCTCTGCCCCCCGCCCAGCACGTCGCGTTTGGACAGAGAAGATGCGGGTGAAGCCCTTTCAGAAGAAAGCCCTGACTTTTGTGTATTTCCACTCCTTTTATATTGCCAGATTATTTAATGTGATGCGTGGGGGAAAAAAAAATTTAAAATGTGGTGTTTTATCAGCTCTGTGTTCAAGCAGGTGGAGCTGTGTTTTAGATGAAGGACGGCGCTTAATTTAAGCTTTCTACCATAGCAGCAATTCTAAATGACAGCGTTTGTATCAAGAGCGGCTCTTCCCAGCAGCACTGCTATAAAAATACTGGAACAGCGGTGATATCATTACAGATCTGCTCCCGGAACAAAAGTCCTGCTGTAAGAAAATCTCTGATTTTGAAAAATCCTCGCTGGTAGGAAATGTGCCCTCGGTCCCCGTACTGGTGGGGCTTGGAGGATGGTGTGCCGTGGAAGTGTTGTGAGAGCTTCAGGGCGAGCAAAGGTGGAGAAATGGGGTCAGGAGCAGTTCTGGGCTAACAGGGCAAGGTTGGGAGCTTGGCTGAGCTTTCCAACAGCCCTTGGTGCACCGTGTATGGGAACACGCTGGGGTGTTGTACAGCTTGGCGTGTGGGTAGGGGCAGGAGGGACATCTCCCCACTCCCACAAGGCAGGAGGGGCAAGGTCCTGCTGCAGGGCAGGTCGCCTTTGCTTGGGAGAAGAGTTTAATTCGGTGCCTGCGTGAATCAAGAGGAGAAAAAACAATTAGTCTGCGCCCGAAGCTGCCGGCTTCCCCATCGCTGGTGATTCAGCATCTTCTTCCCTGCCCGCTCCCCACCGCACCAGGGCCAAGGACGGGGCTGACATCGACCTCTCGGTCTCAAGAGGGCTTGAGATGTCCTCAGCCCACACGCTGCATGGGCTTGGGCTTCAGGAAACTGTCCATTTCTCATCTGTAATGAGAAGTGATCAACCTCAGCCCCATTACTCCAATATTAACATGTTCAAGGCAATCGGAAGCCACAGAGTCATTTCCGCTCTCCTGGGTTTTGTGGTGGGACTCAAAGTGATTCAAACCAACGTGACTGCAGGAGTCCAAGCGCCTGTGCTGGTGGGCTGGGCGAGGTATTTTGTGCCAAAGTTCGTTCATCCTTTCTCCTCGCATTGCATCCAAGTGACTTTTTAAATTACCCTGATGTTTTTGTCTCCTGACACTGCCCCGCAGGTCACCCCGCTCTCCAATTACTGCTTGTGTGAGGAAGTGCTGCTTGACACTGCCCTCAATTTCTTTTTACTTTATTTCCATTTGCGCTTATCTGCCATGGAATGAAAGTATGAACCACGTCTGAAATTGGCCATTAGGGTTTTTACGTACTTTAATTAGTATTCTTTTAAGAAAGCCCATTTCTCTCTCTTTTGTTTTCTTTTGTTGGGTTGGGTTTTTTTTAATTCTGGTCCATAAATAGCCGGTTCTTCCTACCCTCACAAGCTTCATGTCTTAGTTTTCAAACTAACCTCTCCAGTTTTTTCCCGTATCTTCCTGGTGCCATGGTAATTTCCTTACAATGAGGTGACCAGGAATTAATGAGTAATTTACTTCATCTTCCTCTGATGATATTCTGAGCACCAGGCTGTGCAGGAAACAGTTTTTCTTTTGAATTAAGGGCTGCTGTGGCCTACCTGAGATCTGCAGAGGCTGAGGGCTAAGTTTAGGTGCACGCTGCGGGGTGGGGAGGAGGATGGTTGACCAGGCTCGGAAGCTATTGCAGGACACCACGGGTCACTTGGCTCTTCTCGTCCCTCACTTCACTCAGTGTTTGCTCAGCACTGGAGGGGGACTTCACACGGGAAACAATCAGAATGCATTTAGCTGAGTTTATCCCTGTGGGTTTTTCATACCTGTCCTGTCCCAGCAATGTGTCCCGTGTTCCCTGGTGACCCCATGGGAAGGCAGCTGTGAAGGAGGTGAAGGTCAATGGAGGGTGTGGAAGTGGTTGCCAGCCATAAGTTGGTTTCATCTGGGTCACTCTTTCTCCCCATGCCTCAGGGATGAGAGGACAGGGAGGAAGAAGGTTTCTCAAGCCCATCTCAAGCCACCTGAGGTTAGTCCCAGAAGGGCAATCCCTCAGCTGACTCATCAGATGGCATCCCAGGGAGTCCTCTTACCCTCTTGCTGACTCCCGTGGAGTGGAGCAGGTTACGCTGGCTTCAGCCCAGGGAGGCAAATTGACCGACCATAACTGAAAGCCCACACCGAGGCTCTGTGTGATCAGTTTAAATGAAGATACTTTCCATGGCCAGTCCTGTGAATCGAGCTGGCTTTCTGCTGACACAGACCCTGCCTGAAGGACCGGGGAGACCCGAGCCCCGACCAGCCTGGATGCACACAATGGGTGGAGGCAACCCAGGCTCGCCCCTGGGAAGAACGCTGAGGTCACAGCCTCCTTAGTTCAAACCGCTCAGCTCCTTCCCAGTTGACTAGTCAGCTTCGTTTGCAGTCAACATGGCTTCTCCCAGGCCGGGTTATCTCTGTCGGTGTCACTCCTGATGCACGGTTGTCCAAGCAGCCCATGAGCACCTTCCATGCAGAGGACCGCACCACCTGCCCAGCCAATCTCCTCCAGCACTCCCAGCAGCCCTGTTAGTACCAAATGCTTTCTAATCTCTACCCTGAACTGTCCTCGCTGCACTTTAAACCCATTTCTTCTTGTTCTACCTGCTAAGTACAGTGGGGATTTTTCCAGCTTTTCCTCACAGGTCATGTTTCCAAGACCTTTGATTATTAAGACTGTCCTGCTGCCCCATTTTTTTCACATCTTTCTTGAAGGCCAGTGCTCAGACCTGGACATGACATTCCTTTAGTACCCAGGGGAAACAAACCTTCTATTTCTGTAGTTTAATCTAATCTACTGCCTACGTTTTGGTTTGGGGAAATTAACGATATTTTTAAAGCTTGGGCTGGACAATGCTGATGTCACTGAGGAAAAAAAAGTGCAAGCACGTGTCTGGCAGCTGTGAGGAAGAGGCAAGACCTGGGGAAGAGCAAACCATGTCCCATCCACCCGTTATCACCCATCTTCTGCAATGACCTGCTGCCACCCCAGACCTCCTGAGCACAAAGCTTGCAGGGACAATCAACAATGTGAAAGGGAATCAGAAGCAAGTGATGGTTTGCAGGAATTTACCTGAGGCAAATCAGTGCGGCGAGGACTAAAGGAGCAGTGTTAGTACCACACCACTGCCTGTGCTGGGGAAGAGGTGGGCCACGTAGCTGCAGTGGCTGGAGCTCTCCCCTGGTGATGTGTAGGTAGATAGAAATCACAGGAAAGGGGAGCACATGAGCCCGTGGACCTCCCATCCAGCCAAAGCCACCTCCAAGACCCTCTCTGGTTCCGCGCCAGGCTCTTACAGGCACATTCGCACAGCTACCTCTCGTACCCTTCCTAAACATCCTGCCATTAGAAGATGTTTCTCCTCTTGCTCAAAGGCCATCACTGCCAATTCATGTGTCTCTGCAGGAGGATGTATCTGACCCAGCATGTTTCCAGCAAACTTCTCGACATTAATATCAAACGGGGCTCCTGCCTGGTCTTACTGTACAGACAATAAGGTCAGTGTTAAGCTACCTAGATGAGCCCCATTACAGGTGACACAAATCATACCTTGCCATTTATATATCATGAAGGGTATCAACCAAGGATGTTCTCCCCAGCAAAGCTGCGTCCCATTAAACCCATGCTGCTTTCCAGGAGAAAAAAATCAAACGGTGAAGACAATCGCTTTGAATAATCTCCATGGTGAGTACAAATGAGACATACCCAGGTCTTTATGTCCTCTCTCTCTGCTTTACATGCCAGTGCAACCCAGCGACACGGTCTACAGCAACGACAAAGGGCATTAGAACAGCTGCTTTATAGCGGAGGATGGTTTATGAAGACTTCTGCAGAGCACTGCAGATAAAACGAGGATGCTACTAGACTGTCAGATGGTCCCCGTAACTGGTTAGAGCAAGGTGACCTGGGCAGGTTACCACCACTGATACAAAAATCTGACGCCACTGTTACGTATGTAGAGCAGCTCCTGCATCAAACAAATCCGTCTCGTGCTGCCCACGTAATTCAGCTGCCCTTCATTCTGAGCTGCCACTTCCAGGCACAAAACAGAGCAGCATTTCTGCGGGGAGTGGATGTTTTTCTTGCTCCTTCATTGCAAATGCAACAAGAGGCCACCCTTTCTGCTGAGCGAGCGGTTTCCTTGCGTGGCCAAGTCTTGGTGTTTTCACTGGCAGGGCGAGGTGGCAAATTTTAGGAGCCACAAGGAGCAAATCATGCTTCGGATCCTGTAACAGCAGCGTTGAAGAGTTCTGTGCTGAAATACATTGTGGGGGCAATTAGATGTCTTTGCCATGGCCAGGAAAATTCAACAGAGGTCTTGGCCGTCCAGCCCAGCTCCAGAGCAAGCTTGCGCAGCATGGGGACATTCATGTGGGACAACCCTGGAGCAGAAGCCAAGCTGGGAACAATCCAGAGTCTTGCACAGATTTGGCAGGGTAGGAAGTGGGTTGGTCCTGCTCCACATCCTCCCAACAAGAGCACCAGCAGCTCATGTCCTCGTCTCCCAGTCCGTGCTTGGCTGGAGCAGTGCAAACCCCAACACTGGTGCAGAAGGTGGGACCGCAGCTCCTGGGATCACATCGAGGACACGGGATGTCTGCAGAGAGGTCACCTGCACAAGGAAGCGTGGGGGACACAGCGGATGTCCTGCTATCACTTCAGCCAACCTCCCCTGCTTTCTTGCAGGCCCCCCACCTGGTGTGATGAATTTGTGGGTTGACGAAGCTGTTTCTTGGCCTATTTCAGAGCCAGCTCAGGCAGGGAATATAAAAATTTCCAGAAGTGTCCCAGTTCAGAGGCAGCTTTTCATAGGCTCAACTTGCTGCCACCGAAACCACAGTATCCTGCAGTCTCAAACGTCAATCCATGTTTTGAGGATCCTCAGGCTCTTCTGTGCCTGAAAGAGATCTGCTTTCCAGAGTTTTGAACGCCCTCCTCCAGAAAGGAGCCCTGCGGCAGCTGGGTGATCCAAAGGCTTCAAGCAGCCTAAAAATTACTTGTGGCCGTTTTAGCTGCTTTTCCTGGGGAGGCACCTCCAGGGAGCAGGGTTTTCTCTAGACCCACCTCCCCAGCCCCCATCCAGGCACTGCCTTCTTTTTTGGAATGCTTTATTCATGAAGCATTCAACGAGTATTTCAGGAGTGTTGTCATAGTTATTCTTATCTCCTTCCTCAAGCGGAGGGAAGTCACTTGTAAACATTTCCAGCTTCACTCCCCTTTGCTTAGATTAGCAAACTGACCAGTACGTCACTGCTCCTGGTGATAAGCTCCAAACACTCCTTCCAGGAGAGCACGGTCAGACCTACACAGCTTCTTTGTCTCTCTGTCATGCTGTTCCAACATGAGGCAGTTTCTGGCACTGTCTCACCCGCAAGCGGTGAAGAGCCCTACCAACCAATAGACATCTCTTTTGCTCAGCGCTGGAAGCCATGCCATCGACTCCTGGGACTTTTGTCCCCAGCCTCACATGATTTGGGTTGGTTTCAGAGCTGCCTGCCAACGATGCTGTCCATGGGGGGAAGGTGGGTGTCTCCTTCCATGGTTTTCTGTAGGTACCTCCTTGCTGGCCTGCTTGACACCGTGTCTCTTGCTTCAGCATCGCCGTCGCAGAGATCTGCTTCACTCCCAGCTGCCACTTAGCTCTTTCCTATAATTTTGTGCCACAAGCTCAGGCTTTGGACTGTGAGCCCAACTGTGCCTTAAAAAGTGTTGGTTATTGTCCACCAAAGAGTGTGTTCTGCCCTGCAGGAGAAAAGCACTCAAGGAAACAGAAATGAGAGCAGAAATCTGATAGATCTCCTTGGATTCTCACATGCTGCCTTTCTGCTGGCCTTCACGGCCAGAAGCTCCTCACCTCCTTATCCACCACCAGCAGCCTAGAGCAACCTTCAGCCCATGTTCAGGACTACGTGGGCTGTGTCCACCCTCCCCTGAGACTTTGTGGGTGCTGAGCCCATGTCCCACAGAGCCGATCACAAAGCCCTTGGTTTCCACCAGAGCCTGCAGCAGCCCAGGACCAGCCTCAACCTGGTGAAGATGGTGCGCAGAGATTATCTCCCATCTGGCACAGATGCGCGTGTGGGAGATTAAACATGTAAAATCCAGCAGCAGCAACAACAACAACAAACAATTCCATAATAGTTCTCTTTCTGTTCTTTTTTTTTTTTTTTTTCCGAAGGAAAACGCATTGGCCGTCTAATTTGGATTCATAAAGGAAACCTATTAATGAAAGGCTTCAAAGAACTGTCTCAGAACTTTTAATCAGTAGTTGCGTTTTAGCATGGATTAAAAAAAAAAAAAAAAAAGCAGAGGGGGCTGGGTGGTGGGCTTTGTTGTTGTTGTTTTTTGTGGTTTTTGTTTAAAGCATCAGACTATTTAAAAGTGGGCTGGGTGAGGGAGCCCAGCGGGGAGCCTCTTCTCGCCCACCTGGAGAAGAGGCCCCCTGAATGCTTGTTTTCATTCGCACGGGCCTCGCTGGCTCTTCAAAACCCTTTCCACCCGTTGCCAAGGCAACGTGGAGCCGGATTGCGGCACACGGGTGTTACGCATCAACTGGTGTGTTGCACTTAACCGCAATAAATAAGCAAATAAACATGGAAAATGGCCACAGGCCAAAGAAGGGCACTGTCTTTTATCGTGGACATCTAACATTTATAGGGATTTCAAACAGGCTGCCAGGCGCATCGGGAAAGAGGCAGTTGATCAAAAAGGGAAAATGCATGTGCATGCACAGCCCGTTCTTCTCATTTTAATGGGTCTTCTTGCTTGAATAAAGTGGAGGGAGCTGGGTCTAGAATGTGCAATCCTGTTTGCGAGCTGGAGGTACGTTTTCATGCCATTCGATGGCTTTTAGCTGGGCCTGGCTCTTCAGCAGAGCTCAGCTTCAGCATCAGTGTCAATATCAGTGTTAACATCAGTGTCAACACCAGCATCCACATCAGTGTCAACATCAGCATCAGCATCAACATCAGCATCAACATCAACATCATCATCAACACCAACAGCTGTTTTCCCACCAGGCCTGGACACCACCCAAGCTACAGGTGGAGCTGCTGAGTGCTAACAGAATAACCACCATGGCAGGTGATATCAGTCTGGCTTTCAGGACCAGCTGCTCCTTGGCTCTCACTTGAGTCATTGATACTGCAGCAATACACACCCCAGTTGAAGGGATAAAAGACCATGGGTCTGAGGTTTTGGTTTCTAGGTAGTGTGAGCAACCAACCTCGTGGAGAAAGATGTCTGGGGAGGTACCACAGACTGTGTTTGAGGATGAGGATCAGCACCTGCAGCCGTGTGGGTGAGCAGAATGGTCTCCAGCGCTGCCTGCCTGAGGTCCCTGGCATCAAGGGGTAAGAGCTGCAATACCTTGTCAGATTGTTGGAGAACAGCTGAGGAAAAACTTGGTGTCCCTGGGAATATTTGTAGCGAGTCCAGCTACGTACGGCTGCAAAAATAGTTTTCTTTTCGACTCAGGAAGGGAGGTGCTGGCTGCAGCTGCTGGCAGGGGAAGAGGGAAGGGAGTGGGACCATGCTGTGTCATGCAGGGCCAGGGAGGTGATTGTCCTTCTGTATTTGGCCCTGGGGAGCCTGCCCCTCGAATCCTGGGGGCAGCTTTGGGCCCCTCTCTCCAAGAAGGACATTGAGGGGCTGGAGCGTGTCCAGAGAAGGACAATGAAGCTGGGGAAGGGTCTAGAGCACAAGTTTGGTGAGGAGCAGCTGAGGGACCTGGGGGTGTTGAGCCTGGAGAAAAGGAGGCTCAGGGGAGAGCTTCTTGCTCTCGACA
>JAVSBS010027069.1:6866-33607 GCA_033124195.1 Coracias cyanogaster | reverse complement strand
TGAGGTTGGCCGGGGCTCTGAGCAACCTGCTCTAGTTGCAGATGTCCCTGCTCCCTGCAGGGGGTTGGACTGGATGGCCTTGAAAGGTCCCTTCCCACCCAAACCACTCTACGATTCTTTGATTAAAAATGAGATTACATTATTTACATAACATGGAGACAAGAGCAGAACAGAATGAATCCCTGGTTTTAGCAAAACCAGAAACAATAGCTGCAAACACTCAACTTTTTCCTCCGCGATCCTTTACAGTATTGCAGGGGATTCTGTCTCCTGTGGACCTGTCTCAAGACCCGGTGGGAAAGGCACCTGTTTGTACTGATAGATCTGCAAGCGCAGAAAGGGACTGAAACATCTCAGTCCTCTTCTGCTACACTTAAAGAACCATTTTAATATCAGTAGCTATCAAGGAGAAACTATTCCTTTTAAGTTTAGATCACATCCTATATCTATTAATGTCGTAATATATTATTCTGCATTATATATAGCTGGGTGCATAGCGTGCGTGTAGGAGAAGATGCCTCTCTATGTATCGTAACTCTAGGTGTGATATAAACATGACAGATGTACTATAAAACAGCATAAAATACTCCTCCGATGGTTCTGTAGTACACTTTGTAACAGTTTAATGCCATATATAGCTTACGTTTGATTGTCAGAGGCAGCAAGATGTGTTCTTTCATGGTTCACACAAGTAAAAGGAAAGAAAATCCTGAATAAAGAGGACAAACATTCAGTAGCATGGACATAGGGCTTTCAAGAAATACAGGGTGCTCCTCACTCATGTCACCAAAAGCAAGGTGTTTTTAAACAGTGGTTTGGGGGAGCTTTTGCTGGGCAGAAGCTGGTCCACTTGGACACACAGCTTTGCAGATTCTTTTATGAATTTTGAAGGGATGTTGCCAAGTGCACGAGGTCCCCAGCTGTGACCCTGGACCCATATTCAGGTGCTGGCTCTCTCCTGATCAAGCATCTTAATAATTATTAACAATGTCCCAAAGAAAAGGGAGAAAGAAAGCTTTATCCTGCCTGTCTCTTTCGCAATATCAATGTGATGAATGACCATCCAAACACGTGGAGGAATTGATCCAGCATGTTGCATGACCAAAATCATGACTGGCTTGCGAACGATTCATGTGCCAGAATGGCTAAATTCACACCCAACCTCCACTAAAACAATTAGCATTGATAGGATTCAAATGGAGTTTCTGTTTTTCAGAATTATGGGATAACTCAGCCCCCTTCTCCCACCTCAGGAAGTCCTGTCTGTTCCCATGATTCTTCATCATTAAAGAGTTTGACTTGCGAGCTAATGTGACTTCAGGAAAAAGGCAGAGAATATAGAGCTCTTTTCTTGGATTTTCTCCAGAATACAGCTAGTCTTGGTTTTCTCTAGAATATAGCTAGTCTTGGTTTTCTCTAGAAAAATTTCTGTGGGTCATTGCAGCTTTAATTTGGAATTGTATTGACTGGTTTCTTTCTGCATCCTAAGGAGTTGCTAAGCAACATGGATTCTCTCTTGCCATGCATTTGTCAAGACAGAAAAAAGTGGGAAGAAATAGAAAAAGATTCCCCTTCTCCAACATATCTATCAAGCCACAGAGTATCGCTTATTTCAGTCTCACCCAAAGTTATACTACTGATATATTATTCACTTCCTTGGTGCTGTAGCTGGTTCTAGAGTCTAAGTTCAAAACCTATGAAGGTCTCATTTTTGCTCTCATTGATAAAGCATCCTTGGATGATGGCTTTCACCCATGAGTCTACCCTTCGCCAAAGGCTCATAAATCTGCTCATAAATCATAAATAAGCAGTGCCAAATTCTTAGGTTGTTCTTCTCATGAGGAGCAAAGGATTGGGGGAACAAGGGCTGGGCTGTTCTTATCCTGGAGCTCTCTGAGGTCTTTAGAAAAGGTGACTCATTTCAGGCAGCCGGTAGAGCTGGAATGTTGTCATTTGGGCCTCACAGACAGCACACACAGGGCCTGTGGGCCACGGCAGTATCATGATCAATCATGTTGATCACCATGGCAATCCTGTGGTGATTACCATGGTATGCACTGGAAACTAGATAATCAACATCAGCAGAATATGGTTTCATGGCAATGCTGGCTCTCAGAAGCCTGCATATGGTCACAAGAATATATTTTTTTAAACCCCCATATATTCCATTTTAGCACCTCCAAGACGGCGGCTACCAAACTTTATGGATTTTCCTTCTTTTCTTTGCTCTTTGGCAAAGTAATTCTTTGCCGCGTGGCTCCCTGTTACACTGCAGATTTTGTGTCCACATCTCCTCAGGAAGGAGAACTTGTATTTACCAGCTGGTTAGTAGTTCTCTTGCTCTGCCTGGGTTGTACTGCAAATAGATTTGTACAAGCAATAATCTGCAGTTTAAAGCCAGATATTTTTTGCCCTCAGAAACATCTATTTGGAACGTCAATCGACAGCATGTATCTGCGGGCTCTCAAACTGGAGAGTAGAAAGGTGGGATTGATTGAGAAGTTCTACTTCTCCTAGACAGCCTTCTGAGGGCCAAACCTAGCAACTCCTTTGGCTCTTTCTGAACAAAAAATCACAGTACGTTTGCAGGGAAAATGGTAAAACTCCGCGTTTCAGAAACGTCATCAAAGGGTGGATGTGGCCCGCTGTGTTTTGTGTGATGGTTTAGCTGCAGGGCCTGCAACGGAGCTTCAGAAACACATTCATCTTGCTAAATTGGTTTATTTTTAATGTATTTATAATTATTATTGAATGTATTAATACCCATTTCCTGTTGCTGTTCTCACAGAGAGTTTTCTTGGCAGATACATTGGGAAAAAACATTGGTCTTAATTATATACTGGGGGGGGTTGATCTCATATATATATATATACACACACACATATATCTAATGTATAATCACAAATATGTACACCAAGCCCATAACTATAGGAATTAACCTAAATCACATCAGGAAAGGGAAGCATTATATCTGACCCCATGTGCAGAACTGAAGGAACTTGAAGCTCACCCCCCATCTAACCCCACGGTGAGGTGGGTGAGACCGAGATCCAGTTCCCTTTGGGCAGTTCACTGAGTGTTTCCAAATTCTCTGGAATCCTTCAAGGTGCAGGAAACCTCCCCACATTCTTCAATCTCAGCTGAAGGACTGGAGGCAGATCAAAGGGGCATGCCGTCCAAACACCATCACGAGGAAATTCCACCTTCAGTCAATAAATAATAAAAACCTTTCAGGTCTGACAATTTGAATACAATTTCTACAATCTCAGCCCCTTTTCTTATCTTGAAAAATCAATACGATGTGCAACTCCAAGCCCTGCTGACTGCACAGTTCCATTTACAAATCTAGCGCAAATATCTGTGCTCACGAGCCGCTCCGTTCTCACTAGATCTGAACACTTGTATGAATAGAGCTTGCTGAAGTGATTTTTGGGATCAGGCTCTGTTTATTAAAACTATCGAACTCCCTTTTTCCCCTTTTTTTTTCAATTACACTTACTGGGGCCGTAGCGAGCTGATAATGTGTCTGAGTCACATGCTCTGCGCTTGTACGTATGGACACATATTTATATCTAGCTCACTGTATTTATAGCTGAGAATCTCAAGCCTGGTACAGGAACCCAGGGAACAAAGCACATTGGAAAAAGCACCTTTCTGAAGCAACGGGAAGACGTGCCATCGGTGCCTTTCTGTGCAATTACTGCCTGCCCCAGGCACTGCTCTAAGGCACGGAGCCAAAGGTTGGCTTTCTGAACCTCTCCAACACTTTAAATCTCATTCTTGTTGCTACTTTTAAGGTGGGGGGGGAAGGATTAATAGGTGTGCATTCATTAGTTGTCACTGAAATTCTTTACCTGCTCAGATCATCCTCCCATTGAGAACCTCTGAGATCTTCACAAATGTTGAATCGCGTCTTGCCGCATCTATGAGACTTAGAAGCCTGGCCTTGAAGCCAACAGTTGTCTTCCCATGGATGCGCCTGGAGTCTGGCTCAGCCACCCGTTTTTAAAAGCATCTGCATTTTTACAGGGAAAAAAAAACTAATAAGGAGGTTAATTGACTTTACCGGGTTCACACAACAGGTTGTGGCAGCTGAGAACAGAGCAAAAGTCTCCCGACTCCTGGCCTGGGCTTCATGCCTGGGGTGGCATTCGCCACCTCTCCTGAGGAGAACAGACTAGGAGAAGAATCTGGAGCTAAAATCACACTAAAAAAAATCCCTCTTTGCCTTTAAGCCCCCCCATCCTGCCTGCTGATGTATTTGAAAGAAGGGACCTTTCTGTACTGAGGTTTAAACCTGTCAGTGGGGGTATCTGCCAGCACATCATCGCTCCTAAGGCACAAACCATGCTTGTGAGGAGTCTAAGAAAGCAGCCGGTAAGAACAATGCTCCGTTGAGTCCTCCTCTGTCAAACTTGTGAGCCAAAGTGATTTTTGCCAATACTTAGAAACAAATAAAACCAGCAAAACTTGGGAGATGCAGGATGGAAAATTTCAGCTTAACGGGAAGGAAATGGACAATGTTCCCTTGGACAGCAAAACAGGTAAGGAGAAGCTGCTTTGCAGCTTTATGGATAGTTTCTGGTAGTACCTAGCGGGGGTTGGACTAGATGACCTTTAGAGGTCCCTTCCAACCCAATATATTCTATGATTCTATGGCTGATTCCACACCTGCACAATAGAAGCTGTTTCTAGACAGTACACTGTGTTTAACGTACCCTGGTCTTTGTGCATCCTGTTTGCTCTCCTCTTTATGCCTCTCTTCATAAATTCCAAAATATGCAATGATGCAATGCCCGTATCTGGTTCCTGAAGATCGCACTGTAATGCAGACCTGAACCCCAACCTCACCTTTTAGCAGTGGATCCAAAGAATGACTTTGGTATCTCCTGTCACCTCCCCACCCTTACTGGACTGGCAATTCAGGTTGCATGCATCCCAGTTTTTTTATTTGCCCCGACATCTCTGCCAAGCGCTTCTGGGGAAAGGGGATGTCCTTGCTGCACCAAGGCACGTCCCTGCAGCTCCTCCTCATGTGGTCAGCCCTCACTCATGCCAGGAGTCTCACCAGCCTTGGTGTGCTCACCCCCATGAGTAATTGCAGCTCACTTCAGGATTTAGCCTCATCACCAAATTTACTCCAATTCTGGAGGGCCAATGACTGAGCCAACTGTTTTGTTTTGTGGGTGGCTTCGACAACACCAAGCGTTGGCCGCAGAGACTCCAGCTATTAAGAGCTGGCCCTACCTGGTTTGTAATGGATGGGTGGAAGAGGACAGCCTGAGCTAACTAACTCTCAGGGTGCATTCAGTCTACTGCACCACATTACCTCCCATTTCCAGCCATTTGTTCTTTAAATCTTTCCTCGGGTACTTCATAAAACATTAATGTGAGAGGTCCCAGAAATCTCTCTTCTTTTCCTTTGCTGTAAAAAGAAAAGAATTACGAAAGTGCTTCTCTTCAACCAGTGCTTTCTTTTGTAAGAGAAATATTTTATCTAGCCACTGAGACAATAATTTCTGTTTTCAGAAACAGGAAGAAAAGTATAAACCATGTGCAGCCAGAACAAATAATAGAGGAGGTTTGCCAAGCACATTCCTAAATACACATATACGACTGGCACAGCCCGTGATTCCTGGCATTCAGATCTGTCACACCATTATTTTAGGCTTAAGATTTATGAAAGATTAATGATGATAAAGACCTACTGCTAGTTCTAAGCAATCCGGGGATCTCCTGCAATTTAGAAACTGTCGCTGGTGATTGCCGCAGAGCAGGAGAAGGCAGAGCGGTGGAAGCGGGGCAGAGTCTGCAGCAGAAAAAGATGGGAGGGTTGACCTGAAGAGGACCATCACAGGGTTCTGGTGGATGGGCTTTAGCAGGCTGTGCTGCAGGGCTGTGGAATGTCCCCACCTCTCTGCAAGGAGGCAACAACCCCCGAGGAGAGCTGCAAGTGCAGGCTCCTGAGGAGGGGGAGTTTGCGCTAAGACACCAAGCTGAGAGCGAGCGCACTGGTGGGACTGGTGCCGATGGTCTCAGGGCAGTGATGCAGGCACAAGCTGCAGGGTTGGAGACATTGCTGTTTGAACGTTCTGATCACTGACAGCAAGTCCAAACCCTCACGTGCTCTTCCTTTGGAGAGTGAATTCTTCTGCAGCTGGCTCCAGCAGAAGGTTTCTAGTCAGGCAGGGCTGCCTACATCTTCTGGGACATGGACCACTCTTGGTTGTTAGGAACGGGCCAAACGCAGGAGGACAGGCTGACATGCAAACCCATGGAGTGCAGATCAGGCACTCACTGCCCAGTCTCACTGGTGGTGAAGCCTGGAAGGACCCTCTCTGTTCCCATCAAACCACTTTCTAAGTGATGTGCTCTCTCTAGC
This sequence comes from Coracias cyanogaster, assembly GCA_033124195.1. Taxonomy (NCBI): domain Eukaryota; kingdom Metazoa; phylum Chordata; class Aves; order Coraciiformes; family Coraciidae; genus Coracias; species Coracias cyanogaster. The sequence goes on along the minus strand of JAVSBS010027069.1, from coordinate 27,225 downwards.
CCTTCCATGTGCTCTGTGCATGGGCTTTGTCCCACAGTGGCTCAAAACCTACCGAGCTGTGATGGGGCTTGGCATCAAAGAGCAGACCAGGAGTATCGGCATTGATACAAAAGAAAAATCCCAGCTCCAGATGAAATGGGTCAGTGCAAAAACAGTGTGAGGCTTTGGGCTAAGGACATACTCCCTTCTTTTTGGTGAATATTTTCATTTTCTTCTTTATTCCTGTTTACCTGCTGTATGAAAGGGTCATGTCAGCAAACCTTGGCTCTGCTGTGAGGATGACAGATGTGGCTGTGCCCTGGAGAGGACTTCAGAGCCCAACATGCAGCCTGTCAGCCAGGGTCCATCTGCCCTGCCACTGTCTGGCCCTGTTTTAGGGACCTCTTTTGCAGAGATTCCTGGCAGGCTGTGCTAATGGTGGCATTGTGGTCAGCTCCTGGGAAGGAGATGGAGTGGTGGCCATCAGAGGCACATGGGGTTATTCAGCAAGTCAGAGCTCATGGGAAAAACCAGAGCAACTCATTTGAGATAGAGAGGTTTGAGTTTGGTTTAAATGCCAGAAACGGGAAGAGAAGGATAGTTTGAAGTAACTAAGAATTAAAAAATAAAAAGTAAGGAAAGAACCCTCATCTGCTGATGGTTTAAAGCTCCTGGAGGCAGGAAAACTAAGAAAAGGCGAGCGAGCATTCCTCCCATGCTCACTGGAAAGTTGATCCTTGTTCTCAGCTATCTTTCATGGATCCATAATAAATATTGACTCCTACCCCACCGCAGGACGTACATAAGTGCTCCAGACACATCTGTTGGCAGGCATTATGATCCATGTCTTTGACTCTCTCTACTAGTCTCGTTATAAATAATGAGCCAATAAATACTCTTGGAAAAGTTTTTAGTTGGCATTTGGGAGCTTCAAAGAATCTCATAGAGCTGCCTTCAATCTATATGCACTGCTCTTCATTGATTAGGTGAGCTCATTGATTTCTAGCAAGATCAAAGGTAGAAGACAACTGGTGGAGAGGTCAAATATGGAGAAGACCTACTAGACCCTGTTGCCAGTTACCTGCTATAGTAAAAGATGCTTTTCCTATACAGCAGCCAACAAAATATCCCTCACACTATCATATGATTCCAGAAATGGTCTGGACATGTAAGGACGTGGTTTTTTTCCTGCAGCCCTGGCAGCTCCAAGCATCAGGAATATTCTTCTGCATCTTGACCTGCTGTTGGCCACAGATTACTTCATCCACGTGCTTCCACTCACCTCCGGTGCTCTCCTCTCTTGTGTTGGGCTGCCCAGAAAAACATCATGTTATTGATCCCTCATTGAGGAGCTTGCAGGAAACAGGGATGTCCCCAGGGAAATACAGGCAGACTAAACTAAACAGTCTTATGATGGTGTCCCTATTGATGGCCAGTAGCAGATGAATAGAAGAAGGGTAAGTAAAGAAATAAACACCTTCCCTGGTGGCATCTGGCAGGCTGTAGACACTTCCTGAGCTGGTGCTTAGGTCAGGAGCTTTGAGTGGGAAAGCCTTGGATGGACTTTTTCCCCATGAGTTTGTCTTACTTCTTTTTGAAGTTTGTGGCCACCCGGTAGCTGGTGCTTTTCTGAACACCATTGGCGAGTATTTATCTTTAGCTAATATCTGCAACTGGGGCTATTTTCCCCAGCTCTATTAACTCGCATTTTTCGAAACGAACACCTTTAATTGGATCACTTTGAAAGGATATTCATTTTCTGTCCATTTATTCAATCTCCCATTCTCCCCACTGGGGTTCACAACCCCTCTGAATCTGAGTGGAATCAAGGAATACAATTAATGTAGAATACACATACGCTCTCAGATCATTAGTGAGAATGTTAAATAAGATCAGGTCTAGTATCTGGAGCACCCAACTTTCCAGCTATTTCCTCACCTAACCATGTTGATGACTAATGATGCCTTCTACAGCCAGGCAAATGAGGTTTTGGCTTACTGCCAGTCAAAAAATCAGGAGAAAGCAAGAGAGGAGCTGGTTTCAATCATGCTGAAAAAGGAAAAAAGTTCAGCACTATCCAACGAATCATAAAATCCTGTGTACTCTGTTTGGAGCAGATGGGGATTCTCCTTACTTGACATGGTGGTTTCAGTTTTGTTCAAAACACTGTCAGGTGTTACAGGTCCTTTCCAACCCAAACCATTCTGTGATTCTATGATTCTGTGATTCTATGATTCCATGATTCTTTGATTCCATGATGCTATGATTCTGTGATGCTATGATTCCATGATTCTATGATTCTTTGATTCCGGGATTCTGTGATTCCGTGATTCTATGATTCCTTGGTTTGGTAATGGCCCTGAGCCCCTTCAAGATGAGATGTGGCATGAACTGCTACCACCTCTCACGCCCTCCTCCTGCCAAAGTCCCCTTCCTGCCAGCAGCGCAGGACAGCCCTTCTTCACCGCTTACAAACCTGAGACCTCAAAGCCTCTTGCAAACAAAATCTAGGACACCTTTGTCTTTGTGTGAACTCATTCCTTCCTCCACGGATGTCAGCAGACACAGTCTTCCTAGGTGCTCATCTCCTCACCGATGCCTGCCCCTCTCCACAAAGTCTCCTCTGTGTCTTTCACTGATGTCCCAGTTAAGAGATAATGGGGTATAAAGCTTCAGGCTGCTGGAGCACTGTCCCAAACGGCAGAGCAGAGCCTGCTGGTGCATCGCCAGATTGAGAGTCCTCAGGATGTGCCTATGGAGGAAGGGGAGATGCTTATTAGCCCGACCGGGAGTTCTGTGTGCGGGAGAGGAGCGCTCAGCGGCCCCGAGGACGTAAGGAAGATTTGCTAACTTTGCTTTCTACTAGTCATGCAGATAAGGAAGACTCTCAGGCTCCAATCACAAATCAGTATTATACAGTATACTCCCAAAGGCCATAATTACTTCCAGAAGCAGAAATTTGAATGACCCAGATAATTAGTTCAGTGCAGCTGGTCCAAAAATTATTTACATAAAAGCCAGTTTTACTTGAGGGGGAAGAAAAACAACCTTGCTACCGAAGGAAAATGACCCAGTTAGCTTCATGCTGCGAGTCGAGGAGGCAGAGCACTAGTGGCAACGCCTGGGCCAGCGCTTCTCCCTTCTCGTTGTCAAAGGGCAAGAGCCGGGCTGGCAAATAAGCCCCTCTGTAGACAGATGTGAAGGAAACCAGTGAACAGACGGGAAAACTGCATGAATTTGACCTTGTGCTTTCTGTGAGGGTCACGCTTGGGGAGGTGCAAAGGTCTACCACATCCAGAGGAAGACATTTCCCATAAGAAAGGTGGGATGGTCTTTTCAGCAGGGCCTGTTGGGACAGGACAAGGAGTGATGGTTTTAAACTAAAAGAGAGAGATTTAGGCTGGATAGAAATAAATTTTTGATGCTGAGGGTGGTGAGAGCCTGGCGCAGGTTGCCCAGAGAGGTGGTGGCTGCCCCATCCCTGGCACCATTGCAGTGGAGGTTGGCCGGGGCTCGGAGCAACCTGCTCTAGCTGCAGATGTCCCTGCTCCCTGCAGGGGGTTGGACAAGAAGAGCTTTCAAGGTCCCTTCCCACCCAAACCACTCTATGATTCTCTGATTCTATTTCACCTGTCAAGGCACAGGCACCTGGGGAGCACCGAGAGGGGTGAGGAGCAGCCCAGCTCTGCTCCAGGCTCTGCGGGAGCTGGCGACACTTCTTCCATGCAGGAGACTGATGCGGCTGGAAGCTAATCATTGGGGTTATCTGGATTAATTTTTAACCAAAACCAGTTCCTCCATCCAGCTCGGCACATAGCTGTGCAGCAGCAGAGGCACCCCAGAGAGGAATGCCCAGCAGCTCTGTGGTTGAGGGCTCAGGGGGCCAGTACGGAGAGCTGAGACGTTGCCCTCCAAGGTGCTGGGTTGAAAAGGAAAGGATATGTTTTTAGAAAGCACTTAATTTAACTCCTCAGTCCCTGCCAGTGCTCCTACCCTGAAGACCAAGAGGATGGTGGCTCATTGCCGGCCATGAGCACTTTGGGGACACGCTGGTTCTTGCTCCTCATAGACTGGGGCATCCTGAGCCCCGCTCATCAGTGAACCAAGACGTGCTGCTGCAAGTATAGCAAGACACGGGGCCACAGGCCACGGTAAGTGTGAGGAAGAGGGAAGCCTGAGCTGTATAGCCCCATTTATCATGTCCTTACCTCTTCGCCAAGTATCCCGAAGGCCACCTCAGGCTGTGGCCACCGCAGAATCACACTGATGCTCCACAACCAGGGAAGCTGTTTGCTGTCCCCAGTATGCCACAGGCATCACCTGGCACCCCTGCTCCTTAGCTCTCCCTCGAGACTTTTGTGCCACTGCTTCTCAAAGAGCTCGCTCGCTCTCAGAGCAGAGCCCTCACCCCTGGAAAGGAAGGCAAACACAATCTGTGAGAAACAAACCAGGGTAAGGAAGATCTTTTGTAGGAAAGAGAGAGTGCAAACATGCTTACTTTTAAAAAAACAAACAAACACCCCAAATTGCTCTCCTAAAACGTTGTGAAATGTACGAATAACAACAGTAAATTGCTGTGGATCTCACCAGCCTCGTGTTGCTGTTTGCTGTGCCCTTGGCTATGGGTAGCACTTGTTACTTTACCGCGTAGTAAATAATTAGATAACATCCCATAAAGTGGAGGGATCTGATTTGCCTCCCACTTACAGGGCTTTTATGCTTACGTGCCCATTGAGTTAATGGGGTTAATCTTGATTTATACAAAGGGGAGATGGCAAGGTGAGTGAAAGGCCACAGAAGACAAGCTGGAGAGGGTGTGGGCTGCAGGAACACAGCCCTGGGATGGGGGTAGCTCCACCAAGCTGCAGAGGATAGGGAAATCCAGGCCCTGCTGCCCTTTGTTTTCAGGGAAGGTGCTCACGTTGAAGGTTCCCTTCCCCTTCCCTCTCTCTGTGGGTCTCAGGGCCACGAGAAGCATTTCTCTTGCACAGAGCCATGGGGGTCTTCATGGTGTGCATTTTGCTCTGCCCTTTGCCCAAAGGCAATGCACAGAGTCCAGCCTGCACAGAAGCCTGGGCGATAGACATGAGCTGGCTTTCAGAGATGGACATTCAAGAACCAGTTGGTGCAAACTCTGGTGTATCCATTTTGCCACGTGGTGCAAAGTCACACAGAAATCAGCCTTCCCTGACAAACTGGAGCTTGCTCTGGTTCATGACTCTCAGGTTCCTGCCCCCAGGAGCTGAGCACAGGGCAGTGGCGTGGGCACCTTGCAAACGTTGCTGGGCAGGCAGAAGTATGTCTCATACAAAGGGCTGGTGGATGACAGGTCCATCAGGAAAAATATTAGTGGGCAGAAGAAAAAGTAGCTTCTTGCAGGATCAGGGAGTGGATGAGGAAGGGGTTCTCTAGGGTGTTTGGGTGGGAAAGCAATGCCATTCTCCCCAGGCAGCCCTGATTTCCCCCTCGCTGTCCTGGGGAGATCCACAGGGGTGTGTGCTTTCGCATCCATCTCTCTCAACGTGTGAGAACCAGCTCCTCAGATGCCATCGGGCAACAGCGACGGAGCTCAGCAGAAGCGTGGCAGCAAAGCTGGTGCTCCGGGACGCCTCTCTCGGAGGAATAGCACAGCCTGGGCGTTTGGAGACAGCGCTGTCGGTAAATATACCCACGCTGACTTTTCCCATTACATAAGGGGCATGTTTCCTCCCCTGGCTCCCGGGATGCTCAGGAGAGGATGCAGGATGCAGTCCCAGTGCTCCCACCACGCCCTCGCTGTCAGGAACCGCTGCTGTCTGTGGACTGACCTGGCTCCCACTCAGGGTGACAATTATGCTGCCCTAATGTGTGCTCCCAAAATGTATCAGGCAATCTGGATTGCACGTTGAGCCGGTGCCGAAAGCCACAGCAGGATTGATGTTCACCCTGTGCCAGGACTGCAGCCATCAGCTGGTGAACCCAAGGAGCACCCGGGTGGAGGCAGGGAGCAGATCTTGGGTGGCATTCCCTCCGGTCGCAGAGCTGAAGCGTGGTGGATGCTTCAGGGCGGCTGCTCCGAAGATTAAACCCCTCCTGCCTTGCAGCAGAGATGAATTTGCCCCTCTAGGCCAGCTGCTCCCCAGCGTGGGAAGTTCAGGAACCTCCCCAAGGTGCCAACAGACATTTCTAGTAGCAACAAAATATACATAAACATTTTAAAAGATCGCTTGAAAATTCCGGCTCTCCCCCTCAGCTGCATGCCACTACCTGATTTCTAAATAAGCGGGATTTCTCCTGTGATCAGCTTCATACATATATATATATATACACACACACACATAAGCATGCCCCCCTTGTACACAAAGTATTCCCCATCTTCAAGTCCCAGTCTCAGCAGAGCACAGAATTAGCTGCTGTCTCCACTTCACAAGCTCACCCTCTCTGTTAGTTTATATAAAGCCATTTCAGCCCCGAAGGAGCTGGCATCTTGCGTCCCTGCCTTCCCCAGGAACTGAGTAAAGAACAGAACCATGGGAGCGAGGGGGGGGATGTTCTGTTTCTGCTCCCTAACATGAAACGTCCCAGAGTTAAATACCAACAAAAATATTCAGTGTTAATGTTTAATACTGCCGGGAACTTGTCACCTCCACTTACTGTCTCGGAGCTGCCATTCTCTCGCAGACTCCCACGTCTGAGCTCTGGGCCTAACATACTTTCCCATTATATACTACAAGAAAAAAATAGGAAAGCTGAGAAGAAGGGAGAGACAGGGACTCTGTCTTGGCTACAAAGCTAGGTAGGGCTTTCTTCCCCTTTCCCTCTGCAGAAATAAAATGCCTCAACACGGCAAAGCTCCTGGCCTGCCGCTTTCGGGGGTTACCTTTCTGAAGCCTCCCTTCTCTAATCGCTGTGAGATGCTCTTGGGTGTGTGGAGATTTGCGTGGCCATGCTGGGTAACCCGCTTCACCACCCCTCTCCTCCCGCCATCCCCATCCAGAGCCTGCGTGGCCGTTCTTCCAGCGGGAGCACAGAATTTGGGTGGCCCCGGGACAGAACGGTACCTAAAAGCAGTCAGATTAAGACTTCGCCTGCCACACTTTACAAATCGACTGAAGGCTGATTTGTGGTCGGGAGGGTCCTCTTGACAAATGCCTGGATGCGGTTCCACAGAGCTCGCTTGCAAACCAGTTTAGGTTTGCTGTCTTGGTGCCATCACAAACATCTCTGGAACCTCACGCAGCAGAAAAATCCGCAGCCAAATCTGCCCACAGTCAGTGGGAACACGGCGCATCACGCTGCAAACAGAACTGGGCCACCCTCCCTGTCTCGCTGCTTTCTGTAAAATGCCTTATTATCCCTCCGGGCTGAGTGGTTAATGAAAATTCAGACTCTTCGAGCTCGTTGCAGTGAGGAGGAGAAGCGGGTGATGCAACCGAGGATTGCTGCTGCAATTCTGTTTATTTGGAAGGCTGTGCAAAACCCTGCTGCTTCAAGCGCAGGAGGAACCACACACCAAAGAAAAAAAAAGAAGATGAAGGAAAAAAAAAAAAGAAAAAAAAAGAAAAAAAAGAGGTCATTTCCCTACCCTTCACTCCAAATCACCTTTGGTCACCACCTTGACCCAGAAGTAACACCAAAAACTCTGCTCGAACTTTCTTTTGCTTCTGGGAGCTCTGTTGTTCCCTCTATACCTTGGCTGTTTTTTCTTCCCTGCAGCAAGAAGCAGGCTCAGCACAGCCCTGGAACAACCACCACCTCTGCTGTTGGTGAGCAGGGGGAAGACCACCACACATCTGATGCCTCTTACAGCCTTTTAAAATGCAAGATGCCTCTAAACTGCTTGCTTTTGTCACAAAGGTTTAACCCAGCCATAGCAATGCTAGCCACCAATTTCTGCTGCTAAAATGGTCAGCTAAAAACCCCCAAAACAAGTAAAACTGAGCTTTTAGTGGAGCTCAGACCCACTAGGCTTATAACACACTCGGAGAAGTGTCGTCATCCCTCCCTCTGTTGCTTCCTTCCCTCTTCAGCATCACTTCTGGTTTGAGGATGATTCAAATGCCCCTCTGCTACTGATCTCTTGGGTACAAACCTACAAACCTACAGCAGGATCAGGTCCAATTGCCCAGGACACTGTCTCCAGCAGCTGGGAGAGCAGATGCTTCAGGAACTGGGCAAGAAAAGGGCAAATCCAGCTTCACCCTTCCTCTGGCATGGGCTTCCAGCTTCTGGTGAGCTGTGCTGGAAGGGTGTCTTCATAGCCACATGTTTAGCATCATGGAATCATTATGGTTGGAAAGGACCACCAGGATCATCAAGTCCAACCTTCATCCCAACCACAGCCTCAAGTGCTACATCTACTTGTTTTTTAAACACCTCCAGGGATGGTCACTCCACCACCTCCCCAGCAGCCTGTTCCAGTCCCCAACCACTCTCTCAGGAAATAATTTCTTCCCATATCTAATCTAAACCTCCCCTGGTGCAACTTGAGGCCATTTCCTCTTGTTCTAGCATTAGTAATTTGGGAGAAGAGACCAACACCAGCCTAGCTACAACCTCCTTTTAGGTAGTTGTAGGGAGCAATAAGGTCTCCTCTTAGTCTCCTCTTCTGCAGACTAAAGAGCCCTGGTTCCCTCAGTTGCTCTTCATAAGACATGCTTTCCAGACCCCTCACCAGCTTCGTTGCCCTTCTCTGGACCCGCTCCAACCCCTCAATGTCCTTCTTGTACTGTGGTGCCCAGAAGTGGACACAATACTCAGTACTCAGTCCCTCAAGAGTCTTTTCTGATCCCAATCTGTCTCATTGTTTTTCAATCACATCTCGCTTTTGGCCTTGCTGGCATCCTCTAGCAATCAGCCCCATAATGACATGTGTTCGTTAGACGTGTACCGCCTGGTCAGCAACACAAAACAAACCCTGAGCTACTGGACCCCAGTAAAACACTGGGAAATAGTAAATACCTATTCTTTGTTCATCTTCTCCCTGATGTTCCTGGTTGTGTTTCTGTTTATCACATTTAATCAATCTTACCCCTGCAATTTACACGACCAACTTTGGAGCCTGTGTGGCAAACGGACCCATTATTTTTGAAATACCTTTTCCACCTACGCATCCTGTGGCAGTGACTTCCCAGCCTTCAGACTCCGCTGGTGACTTCCTTCGATTTGTTTTGAATCCACTCCTTGATTAATTCACTGGGTATCCCTCTCTCACTGTCGAGATGAATCCTTCTGTCCAGTCAACCGCTGTAGTCCACCTTGGCCCCAGCCATCCCTCTCCAGACCGCGTATCCTGGGCTGTTTAATAATAGATTGCTGTTAAACTGAACTGTGGTGAGTGTAAAGGCAGTTTCGGTGGCTGCTCTTGGGGTTTCATTGTCCTGTTTCTTTGACCTTTGACACTTTCTGGAGAGTATTTAGGTCATAGGGATGTGAGACAGTGGAAAAAAGAATGTGAAAGCCTATGTAAAGAAAGTATATTCTACAACATTTCAGGGCGAGGAGGAAGTAAACTTGCTTTGCGTCTTTAAGAAACAAGATGTAAGGAATATATCCTTAATTATTACATGAAAAAGCAACACATACAAGGTGTTGTTAGGCACTCACCTGAAATAGTCACAAATCTTTATTTTTTGTTAATGGGCTCGAATCAGAGGTGGAGCTGCACTGTACGTTGGGAGAGCTGACTTTTTTTTCTGTTGACAAATCTTTTTAAAACAGGAAAAGATAGAAGATGGAAAACATCAATATCACTGACTCGCAAACAAAGAGGAAGGTTAGGATGGAGAAGTCTGAACTGAAATGAAGACAGGGACCTTGTGTGCAGTGTAGATACAGGAGTTATTTGTGTTTCCAGAGAACGTGCTTACTGGGTAGATAGAGAGATTAGACATCAAATATTACACAGTGACCCAAAATAGTTTAATATTCACCCACATTAAACTGGAAGGAGAATTACATACTACTATGAGTTTGGAAATAAATTAAAGTTCATGGAAATGTTTATGGAAATCTTGCCTCTGGAAGGGTGATGTGCGGCACCAAGAGCGCTTTGAATGGAATTCCAAAATTCTTTCACTCTTTATTCCCAGAGAATTCCGCTGCAATTTCTTTTCCCAGATTTGCAGTGTGCATGCATTAGGTCTTGAGATAAAACAGAGACCAACCTTGTTTTGAAGGTTTCCAGGCGTCATCTAGGCCAACACATCCTCAGGTTTGCTAACAAACCCGAGGAATCGGGGGTGTTTGTGGCTGTTTCTGAATCAGTGGTGAAAAACCAACATGAGGCTTGTACCTGTGAGGCTGAAGGAACCAGCACATTCCTGCCTTGCCATAGCCCTATAATTCAGTTACACCTCAGCTATGACCGACACATGATTGCCTTGCATTTCTTGGTTCCTAATTGCCACCTTCACAGTTTCCATGACCATCCGTGAGTTCATGTTTCCTTCATGAGTTGCTCGCGGTCATGTTATCCTGAGTATTTGATCATTCAATATTTAGCACCTATGCTCCCTGACTGTGGGATGCAACCTTCAGGCAAAGAAATAGAGACCTCAAGAAACCACCTGAGCTTCCCCAGCAGGGAGAGTTACCTCCAGCAGCCACTTTGGCCCACCCTAGACCACGGACCTGTGGGAGGTGGCCTAAAGTGCAGTGGGGCTTTGCTTCTCTCACAGCAGCTGGACCCTCTTTAGCTCAGGCAAATGCACCCCGTCATTTCATCCCTGGGCTGTGAAGTAGAGTTCTCATGTAGATAGTCCCCAACGGTGTGATTTTTAGGCAAATTTATTTAAAACAGCATGGAGGGCTGTATGTTTCCTATTTACCTTGTGAGGGTTAGCTTAGGATGGTTGGGACTTGACTTATGGTTGGAATCCTTCTTCTTTTTTTCTGCCACCAAAAGAAACCCAAGTTTTGAAACATACCCATCACCAGAGGACGCAACTATGAGAAGCATTTTGTTTTGCAGCGACAAAAAGGATAAAGCATTGCAAAAGGTTGCCAACAAAACAAGCTCTGTGGTGAACCATAGCCGCCCTGTGGAAGATCTGCAAAAGAGACAGAAACTTGAAACAAAGCAAGTGAAGGGGAAAAACCCCTGCCAGGAGGAATTACCAGTCATTTTGGAAGCAAATGCTCCAGAGGGGAACAGTCAGAGGAGGATGAGGAAGGGGTTATGGAGGCCATTGATCGAGCAGGGAGGGTGGTGGCAATGAAGGAAGGATGTGCTGGAGATCCAGCGCTTTGCCTCCTGCCTCTCTTGAGGGTCACCAGGTGTCCCTGGGGAGGCCAGAGGCCATGTGCACCTTCCTGCATGCAGGGAAGTGTGCTGGGGTGGTTTAGGAATGGGATGGGGTAAGTGCATGCAATGGCAGCCCTCCTCCTCCTCCTCGAGGGTATGCGACGGTTGCTCTTGCACCTGTGGTTCCAGGAGGATTGATTTATTTTTAGAGCACTTTCCCATAGAAATCAGGCTCACACAACCTGCCTGAGGACCCGTCCATTAGCCTCTCCTGGTAACTCTGAAGCCTTTTGTTTTCAGGCACAGTGACAGTGGGGTGAAATTTCAGAAATATCTCATCCCTACGGGTTTTGTGAAAATAAAGGACTAAGTAGAGAAGAGAGACCCTCTTCGCTTCTCTGCTGAAGGACTGACTACAAGAGCTCGGCTGTTATTAGGCATCAGAAACCCGCGTGGATGAGTCCCTCCCTGGGCTTCATTGCTTCTGCTCCACAGGAACTCACTCATGTATTAACTGAATTTCCTTGTCCTCCTTTATAAAGCTAGTGCTCCACTGTAACCGGAATAATGACATCTTTCGCCTGAAATAGGATGCTTATGAGAGCCTAGCTTGAAATAAAGATTATAAGAATGTAATGTCTAGCAATTGTAGCATCCGCCACGGAGCGGGAGAGCGAGAGACAAACAGATATAGAGGGAGGCAGACAGACAGAGAGATTTCTTAATTGAACTCTCTGCTTGGCTCTGTTTCCTTCAGGCAAGCACCACAGGTGGCTAACAATAAAGGACCGTGAGGAAGAATATGAAGGCTTTTTTTTCAACAAATTTGATGTACCATAGGCAAGCTTTTACACTTGCATCAGCCTATACTGAAGATCCCTAAATAATTCAGAGCATTCAAGTGGTCTAACATTAGCAAAGTAATATTCTCCCCACAGGTGCTTAAAAGTAGAAAACAAGGTGGCAATTTTTCCTCTTTTAAAATACTAATAGTATTTCATTCCCCTGCTCCAGAGCTTTTAGTATCCTCTATAAATCAATACCTACCTGGCTATCTATCAATAAATGAATAATTACATTTCTGCCTATCCCCAGATGCTCCTAAACCATTTATTCTGGTCGTTTAATCACAAAGCTGTTATTGCAGGGAAAATTCAAGCAGACGTGAAGACATAAAGCCAAAAATAGAGAGCTAAGCTGAGACCCTTGCTGTGATAGCTGTCTCTTCTGAAGCAAGCTGCTTCTCACTTTCCCAGGAGAGGTAGTAGGTATCTCTTCGCTTTCCAAAACAATAACTGGTGAGGTAAAGCTCAGCCAAGCAAAGCAAAGCTTCACTCACTTCGCTTTTGACAGTCAGCGTTGGAATGCAACAGGGAGCCCTTGCTGGTCTGATCAGGAACTCTCTCTCTGACCTTCAGAGGACCTGGGGTCCCAGGATGTTCCCACCAGAGGCTCCATTTGGAAAGGAATCATATAACAAGACCCATCGGTCTCTGTAGAAAAACTTGTTCATCTCAAACAAGTACTCTTCCTTCTGTGCTCTTTTGAACGGAGCTACATCTGGAGATGTGGAAACTGGATCTGGAAAGTGGAGACTACCCCTCTTCACCCCTGGAAGGCTTCCTTTGCCCTCAGCAGTTGCGTCCCCCTCCCAGTTTGTTCCCCATCCTTTTGAAGCCATGTGCCTGCTGCCAGGAGAGCAGACGCAGATGCAGTAGAGTGTGTGTATACACATGCAGAGGCAACACGCAAGATGCAGAGGAAGAGTCTAGACTGGATGTGAGTGGCAGTTCCTCATGCACTGACATTACCACAGTCTTCCTCCTGCACCTCGGTGAAAGCCTCGGAGATAACTCAAATTAGGCCATGTCTTAGTCAAAACACTTAACACATGCTAATGACACAACCCTCCCACCCACCTCCATTAGGCACACGCTTTTTGTCCATAGGAAGGATGGAAACTCAGATGACTTGCCAGAGCTCAGAGCGGTGGTATGTTCTCCCGGCTCCCCATCCTGTTCTTCCTTCCAGACAGGCTGGGTATGTTTACTGTGTCTCTGCTTTTGTTTTCGCTCACCTTCCATCCCCACAGGGAGCCCTCAAGCACGTATTTATTTGCACTTTGAACCTGTGCTTGCTTGCACGGCGATGCTTTAGCTCGAGCTGGGACCTGATTGCTGTAGGGGAGGCAGAGACGAGATTGCCTGCGTGCCAGCAAAGCCTCAGCGCCTTCATCTGCAGCTCCCCCCGTTCACCCCAGCACTCCCCAGCCCTCCTGCCATTGATACCAATGAGTGGGAAAGAATCCTACAGCAGCTCAGAGCAAGCCAGGTGCAACACCAAGAGCCACGAGTGAGAACAGAGCAGATGTCGACTGAACCTCACCTGCAACAGCAGAACCGGCAAAAGCCTTTATGCATACTCTCATGTATACCGTGAGTGTTTCTGAACATATAGATGGCTTATTATGCCAGATTTAGCTCTGGGAGGTGTCCTGCATCCTATAAATGCTAGGTTACAAGGAAAATGCTGACATATGTATGTGTATAAATACATATGTCTGGGTCTGTGTGCAAAATAACAGCCTAGGCTGGCTGGACAGCGAGCTGACTAACTGGCTAGCTATACACATCCTCCAGTGGAAATAAACCCGACAAAAGCCTTTGAGCTACATGCATCTTTGAACGCTGACTTGACTTGTAAACCCCTAAGTACACTGAGAGGGCTGCAGCCATCCCAGGTTCCATCAAGTTCCCTTTCCACTGAGTGCGTGGCCCTCGAACCTGCTCCGCAGGTCTCAGCATCCCCAGCAGAACAAGGTGGGTCAATCGGGGAGCTTGGTCCTTCGTTATTTGGCTTCAATCCGAGCAGCACCCGCAAAGCTTTAGTGGGTATGAGTTGAAGAGTAGCCAGGCAGAGAGGACCTTGATAATGCAAGAGCCAGGAAAGGCCCTGGCAAAGTGTTTTTCTCATCTCTGTGGAATCCAAATCAACACATATTTTCCAAGGATGAATCCAAAATCATCCTGTTTCTGTCCCTCAGCAGTCTGCCTGTGGCAGAGGTGGGCTGGGCAGCCCTCACCCCCCACGGCTTGTACCAAGGGATGCAGCACACCTTGAATATTTATTGCCCTGCTCTTTGATTAGTCTGTAAGAGGCAAGGAGAATCTCTTCATTTGTCAGGTGGACCTTGCTCAGAACGTGGTCTAGAGAGCAATCCTTCGCGTGTTGCTGGCAGCACTAGCCCTTGTGCTGAGTAGACGTGTTTCGTGGCAGCCTTTCCACCGGTTCTCCCCAACTTTAGGGCTGCTCCTCGCCCTGCCACACAAACCTTCCTGAATTTTGCCCTCAATGACCTCTCAAGATGAAGACACCCTAAAAACCAGCGTGACATGCTACCCTCATGAAAATAAACAAACGGCCACAACTTTGAGCAGTGGCGGTGAGATGCTTTCCTTGTGCTCGTCTGCCCTGTGCCTGGGAGACACGAATTCTCCATCACTGTTGCTGCACAGCCCTAAATGTGAAATAAAGGGCTTCGTGTGAATGAGCATAATTGCTTCAAACCAGACTCCAAACACCTGGTTGAGGAAGGACGGTACCGCCTTGGAGACAAAAACGTGGTTCAAGAGGGAAGGAGAGAGGTTCTAGCTCTGCATTCCCCTTTTCACAGGTCTCCCAAGATTGTTCCCCTGGTGTCTTGCTCCTTGGGGGGAACCACAAATTCTGGTGCATTCTGGTTTAACCGAAGGGATCCCCAGTTAAAACCGCAGCACTCGCGCTGATGCAGTAACTTGTTTGGCCGACTCGTTTTTTAAGAGGTTGCAGAGCTAGAAGTGTGTTGTTTCAGGGGAGGACTCAACTGCCAAGCACAAGCAGCTGATGTCGTATTATTAGATTTGGGACTAGAAAGAACAGAGCCTAGACATTCCTGTATTAAAAAAAATAAGAATTTTTACTTAACATTTCCTCTCTGCTGTGAAGTGATAAATACAATCAATATGTGTCTAGTAGCTCAAGTCAAGACTCAGCCTCACCTCCGGCCTTCCGCTCCCTCAGCGGTTTTATACAGGTCCGTGCATTTGATGACATGCCTCCTGGAAAAAAAAAAAAAAAGAAGAGCTTAAGATAACATTTACAAAGTTTATAAACGTTTTACAAGGGACTCCCCTTTCGATTGTGGTGAGGCACAGTGATTCCAGGCACTGGCAGGAGGAGAACAAAGTGTCATAGCTGAGTTAGGGGGCAAAAAACTTCCCTTCTTTAGCTGGTCTGGTAAAAACACCTCTTGTCTTTGGCCATTGATGAACAGTACCCGCAAAGAGCTTTCTTGCACGCACATCTGGCTGCATCGCTTGCGAGATGCGCTGGGATTATGAGCTTGCAGCCTGGTGGGTCCCACGTCAGTCACAGGAATCAGCAAACTCACCTTTTGCTTAAAAAAATGTAATTTGCAAAGAAAGCCTAGGGAGAATAAACAAAACCAACGAAAAACAAAAGCAAAACTATGCAATATACATGTGAAAGGTACAGACCCAGCACTTAGACTTTTATGTCCTATGAGTGCTCATGGGTTGACAGAAGCAGAAAGAAATAGGAGCCTTTCTGAGTCAAAAGTGCATGGAAAAAAAAGCCACAGAAGAAGCAGAATGCTCCTTAGTGTCTCTGGGCCTGCTTATTTAATGACACTGGAGCCACATACATCATTATTCCAACACCCATCATTATTCCAAGCCCCATAAGCACAGCACTGGTGCCCTTCACCCTGCCCCAACCCTCAGGAAACGGTGGCATCACACTGTGAGCATCAGCACTCCAGTGACCAAGGAAGCAGCATGGAACAGAGCATTTCACCCTGAGCCCAGCTTTCAGTGCCCCTGAGAAATCCACCCCGGCTGAAGTTTTGAACAAAAACCCTTGGATGAGCAATCAGGTGAGAAAGGGAAGCACCTCACACAGCTAATGGGAGTCCTGGCGCGAGGTTCAGCTGTGTGGGAGCTCCTAAAGGAGACCTTGAATAATGCACTTCTGAGTTAAAATGGGACAGCTGCATTTCAGACAAGCTTGGTGCTTACCCTGGGATTTCTTGGGCTATTCTGATGGAAATCAGAGGAGAATACACCCCAGAGAATCAGGTGTTTCCATGACCAAGACTGTGTTGCTCCTCAAAGATAGCTCATTACCTTGTAAATACTCCAAAAGTACAGGTCTGTCCAAGACACGTCTGCTGCTAATACTTTAGGCAGGGTGACTGTGTCTTAATTCATGCTTGCGAGACCGTATGATTATAAAATCTTAAAGCACCCAGTGTTCCTAGTCATAGTTCACCCTGGAACGCCGTGATCACCTCATATCCATGCCTCATTTACGCTAGGATTTAACATTGCCTCTGCAAACACGTGCCAGATTCCTTCGGCTTCATTGCATCCAGAATATTCTGCAGTGCTTTAGCCGTGTGATGACTCCACGACTCAGAGGAGCATCCCTGCCCAGCCGGTGATGGCAGACTGGCTATCCTTGAGCAAGGATCATAGTTCCATATAAATACAAATTCCGGTGCCAAAGGGGAGCATGGTGCCACAAAACAGTGGGCGCTCTGAAAACCAGCGCCTGCTCATGACGCATCTATAGCCAGCAACTCAGCTGGGCTGAATATATCTTAATGCTTGTCAGACAGCGTGGCTGTCACGTCTCGGGGGTCGCGTTTGCCTCCCTGGGCCAGGGATTATCCACCGTGGCTCCCAAGCTTTTAGGGGAACTATGCCCTTTTCTCACAGCTCGCCCAAGTGCTATAAAACCTGCACCTGCAGAAGGTGCTGCCCATTACCCTGTACCCACAGGAGACCCTGGTCCACAGCTTGGAGACACCCTTGTCTTCACCAGGGAGCTGCTCACCCCTTGTAGCTCTGGTGTGCTCCTTAACATAGCCCTGGTCGGTGCTGTGCTGAGCAAAACAACCCCCATGCCAACCACGACTTCATCGGACCCCACCAAGAGCATCTCCTGGAATGGTGCTTTGAGGAGGACCCGCATATAAGGCAAAGCACCGCGTGAGCCCGGCAGAGAACGGCTCGGGGCGTAAGCAGAGGAGGCTGCGCACGCCTTATCTGGGATGCCAGAACACCTCCTTTATAAGCGGAGCCCTGTGTTATCAGAAAAAAGAGGCTATTTTTGGCTGCCTAGCTCACGCTCCGGCACGGTGGGTGACCAGTGCCGCAGGAGCTCGTTTAGGAGCCAGGAGATAGAGAGCAGCCGGGGATTTCCAGGAGCGCGGGGTCACCCTGCAGCCACACCAGCTTCTCCGCACACTTCCAGCAGCTGAGCAGGACCAGCTCGGTGCCCTTCAATGATGACAATTCAAAGCAGTTTTGGCCTAACCTCTGCATTACCGACTTACCCATTTTTCCCCTCTGCTCCAGAGAAGTGAGGGAAAGCAACAGGGACAAGCAGCCATAGAGGACCTTACCTTCATACTGAACTTTAACACACGTGATAAAGTTCAGTTCTGCTAGAGAAGTCAAAGAATTTCTATGCACAGTGCACTAAAAAACAATAATTTATTCTTCGACAACAGGAAACAGCTGATAAAAGAAAAACTCTTTTGTTTTAGGCTTACGGACCGTTTCCCACGTGTTATGTTTGCTTTGGCTGTCTCTCCGGCATCCGCTGGTGGAGATGAGGAGGAGGGAGAGGCAAGGGTGTAGCTCAAAACACAGGATTCCAGATGCTATAACTCCTGGTGTCCTCTGTGGAAAGGTAGCAAGGATCCTCCTGAAGCCTTTCCTTCATCCCAGAGACTTTTAAAGGTAACTGTGTGAGGCTACTGCCCTAGCAGAGCTCCAGAAAGTCACTGGAGGCACATCACAAACTTCCCGGGAATAGACAGCCTAGGAAGTCCATAGTCTGGAGAAGGAGAAGAAAAAAACCTAGAGGAATAGCCTAAATAAACCATTATGGGATTGCTGTCACTTGTTACTCTGCAGCCCTTTTGGGCTTGGCTGGTGGTTTTATTTCCTGAAGGAAATGACTCCTCAATGAGTGTCACACTCGTGTCACCCGCCATCTCACCTCCCTTTCCCTACCTGAAGAGTGAGTCTCAACAATTTTGGGTCATCCACAGCCCCACGTTGCTGCGTGGCCAGGAGAGGCCTTGCAGTGGCCCCTTCGCCTTGGGTAAGGAACCTCTTGCGTGGGCTGCAGTTGTTCCTGTGCTCCTTGCAAACAAGGCAGCTCAGTGCCTGAGGAGCCTGGAGACCATCGCCTCAGACAGGGCTCATGAAGGAAGGGAAAAAGGATTTCTTGTCTTAATTATGAACAAAGAAGCTCTAAGGTTGCTTTCTGTTTGGTTCTCACCTGAGGAACAGCAGGGCTGCTAAGTCTGGTGTTGGTGCGTTTGTTCTTGCTTTTCCCCTGGAGAACCCTCCAGAGGTCTCAGAGATGGGGAAAAAATCAGGATCTTGAGTCTTTTCTGCCCAACAGTCCTTGCAGTCTGAAGAAGGGCTCACGAACCCTAAGCTTGTCAGTGCTCCCTGGCTCTCAAGCAGGTCCTGCAAAAGCTACAACCTGTATGTGCAAGCAGGAACCCTCAAAAAGGCCCTGCCAAAACACCTTGCTCTCCCAGCCTTTGGGGACTTTGAACGTTGTGATGCAGTGATAAAGTAACTGCACCGTGTATTTAAAATTGTCTGAGAGTTCCACTGTAGTCCTCAAACGCGGCGCTAAATAGGGCAAACAAAAATAGCTGTTACTTTGACAAGTGCTTATTTAAAGCCTGTTTTGTCAGCATCGCTGCCCTGGTTCTGACAGGGAAGTTGTCTGGAAATTGCATAATTACCACTAGGAAAGGCAAAAGCAAAGCAGCACCGCGTGGTCCCATCAGGGAGCGGGTCACGTTTGCCGTGGCTGTTGCACCCTCTGTGAAGGCTGCAGCAACTCCAGCTCAAGCCATGGCCACAGGAAAATGCTGCTTCTCACTTGCTCCTGCCCAGGGCCTTGCTCTGCTCTCGGCTCTCGAGTTGCTCTGCCACGGAGGTGATAAGGACTCTCTTTTTCTTGCTTGGCCACATGATGCAGAGAGAAGGCAGCGTTACAGCCTTTGCTGCTCGCTCTCCAAGTGTCCGGTGCTCATCACCAGGATCTTGATGGACTTCAGTCTCATAGGAGTGGGGACTGGAGATCAAGGGGAGAAACAGCCCAAAAACATGGAGAGATCCTTTTTTGCACATAATAGAATTTGTAACAAGTTCAGCATGCGAGCCTCTGTGGAATAAAAGAAAATATTCAGTGCTCTTTCCCTCCTTCCCCTTCCTCTTGCCTCATGGTGGAAAGGAGAGAAGATGACTGGAACCCAGGAAGTTCATTCTTAACATGAGGAAAAACTTCTTTACCATGTGGGTGTCGGAGCCTGGCCCAGGCTGCCCAGAGAGTTGTGGAGTCTCCTTCTCTGGAGAGATTCCAAACCTTCCTGGACACGATCCTGGGCCCCTGCTCTGGGTGAGATGCTGGAGCAGGGGGTTGGACCAGATGATCTCCAGAGGTCCCTTCCAACCCCCACCATGCTGGGATTCTGGATTCTGTGCCCAGCTCAGAGATGGTTTTATAACAGTTTGATTTCACTGACCTGGTGTTGCTTATGTACCACTCACCTTCCTTCTGCTCTCCAGGGGCACTTTCAGATGGCTTGTTCTCCTGTTGTCAATCAGCTTGCTGGAAAGGCCTATCCATGTGATAGTTTTTTCAGTCAAACCATAGAAGCATTGCAGCAAGCTCCACGCCACCTTTCACCCCACCTCTTCCCCTCCCAAGGTTTACTGCATGCACCAGGACAGGTCTACCCACAAACACTTGTTACACTTGTCAGCTCGGGATCGATCTGCTCTGCACTCTAGTCTAGCTCATTTTCTTTCAGGAAAAGCCGAAGGGAAAGGGAGCAGGGAGCTCTGGCCTCCTGGTGAAGATCCTCTCTCACAGTGCTGCTTACCAGCTATCTCTGCAGATTGGCACTTAGCATCCACCAGTGGGAAACCTGCTTTAAGTGCCTTAGTCAGCGTCATATTGATGGGGACAATCTCGTTAGCAGGGTGAGAGCCTGGTGCAGGCTGCCCAGAGAGGTGGTGGCTGCCCCATCCCTGGCACCATTGCAGGTGAGGTTGGCCG
>JAVSBS010027068.1:9537-31692 GCA_033124195.1 Coracias cyanogaster | reverse complement strand
GCAGAATATGCTTTTGGAGCTGAACAAAACCAGGTGTGAAATCCGCTGTTATCACCCTTAAACATCTTTGATTACTATCTGGCATGCAGTAAACTCAGCTACCAGCAAGCCCAGAGCATGCATTATCTGAAAAGCCTGTGGTCTGAAGTTAGCTTGTTAATGCAGCGAAAACCTCTGAAAACAACTACCTAGGCTGATGCCTACAGTCTCGAATACAACTACAAAAGGGCAACTGGAAAAGGACTCAAAGAAATGCATGGCACGACAAAACACATAAACTTTAAAAAAATATTTGCTGAATCAGAAGCCCAAACTGTGATGCCAGGATAAAGTTCAACTAAGAAACCCCTGCACTAAAAATGTGGTGCCCTGGTTCAGGGCCCATATACCTTTGAATGAGCAGCAAAAGCAATCTAACCAGCTGCATCTGCATGGGACCAGAAAGAAACAGCTCCTGCTGAAGTAACACACGAGTCACTGAAGTCTTCATAACATAGCTCCTCTATAAGAGACTGAAATAATTCTCTTCTCTTTTGCGGCAACCGCTGCAGAGCAGATAGCACAGGGATGAAGGAATGCGCAACATCCACCCTGTAAGAAACAGATGGGCAACCATACTCCACAACAGCTGCAATCTCTTAATTTCAAGGGAAATATAAGTAGGAGCAAATTGCAGTCATCTCCTCTCCAGTGTACATGGGTTTTTGTTGGTTTTGTTTGTGTGTTTGTTTTAAATTATCCAACCATAGAACACTTACGCAGCAAGCTGCTGAAGAGCCTCCAGGCGCTGTTGAGCCCTCCCTCTCCATCTTCGGTCAATAAATGGAGGCACTGGATCTTTGCCCTCCAAGCACAGACTGTAGCCTGGGACATGGATCAAGCTACTAAACATGCTTCTGAACATCGGTGCCTTTACCTGATGTTTGTGTGGACACAAAGAAAAGAGGCAGGGATTTAGAGATTTCAAACAGCATTAAAGAGATCAGAATTTCAGTTTGCCATGATTTACAGGACTGCACATTTGGGATGGGGAAAAGAAGAAAGCATACATATGCTAATGATGTCAGCTGGTTAGATGGCACTTCTCAAGATGTGGAGCATACCAGACTAGCAGCAGATGCACAGATATGTCTTCTGGCTGTTTTCCAGTGTCTAAACTTATACATAAATGGAAGGGTCTAACAGTTCGTTACATAAAGAAGTCAGTGAGCGGTAACTGTGAATGCACTGTAACGTGAACTTCCAGCACATTACCCCAAGTAACTCTCTCCTATTTCGTGCGCTCTAGAAGTGAAGGAACACAGCCCACTTACAGAGTAAAGTTACATTATTTTATACAGTAACAATTTTAGCATGTGTTAAAAATGCCTCAATGGGAGTTAGCACACCAAAATGATCACATTAAAAATCCACACCCTTCCAAGCCCTGATTTCCCCGGGTAGCTATGCCTTAAATCTCTAGATTTGTGGTTGCCAATAAGTCTCTGCAATCATGACTCAAGTGTAAGTGATGTAGCTATATTGGCTTGAGCTTCTGTAAAGCCTGAAATCAGATTAGAATTGTGAATCGCCCCTTTCATTTCAGGGAGTGCTAACTCAGATGTATAGAGGGTAGGGGTGACGTTTCAAGTACTAACTCACTAGAGTGTGTCAGATGATGAAGATCTAGGCATCCTACTATGAGAAGCTGCTTGATGGGTAGGAGACTGCATTTCTGTTTCATTTATCTTCAAAGGGAATTCAACTCTTGAGACTAGGACAACCCTCTAGTATTATTACAATCCCTGTCCACCCCATTTTGTGATGCTATAGATTTAGAATTCAAAGTTGTATTGTTTTGAATTGCACATTATGCACTTGCTGATTCATGCGCTTAAAACATGTTTTGCGTGAGTCAGTCTTTCACCATATCCATCTGCAACGCGACAGCTACGACACGACATCAGTAGTGACAATGTGCCTGCTTACTTTGTCTGGCCTGAACTGTTAACAGCTGTATTGTTGCAAGGATCTCTTGCAATGTTTCCAGCTCCATGTGTATGTCTCTCTACAACAGAGGCAGCCAAACATACATTTCTTTAATGTAAATATAAGAAAGGGTCTGAGATAATGGCTTGAAAGACATACAGAAACATTCCTCAAACAAACGTTTCTTGATTCCATTCTTGGGAAGCTGCTCAGGGGTTTTCTCCTCGCCATACAGCAATGGAGTTTCTGCCTTGCAGGCTCAGTCAAGTGCATAGCTTCGGGATGACTCTTTGTTTAGAGTCGAATTCATTGTGCAGTTTTACCAAGTCTCCTTTTCTTTGGCATTCTACCTGTTTGCAACCATCAAGCACTGCTGCCTAAAGCTGGGACTCCATCTCCCACAGATGTGGCCTGGCTGGTTTTAAACTAGCCAGGGTGAATACTGACAGCAGGGGAGCAAACGCAGTAGGGAGCTAAGCACGGCCTAACTAGCTAAGGGCCTAGCTAGGAAGTTGCCCTAATCTAGTATGAAGAATCAGGATGGGTTTGCAGTTTTTACAGGCTGCTTAGCTGTTCCTACCTAGATCATTTTAAACTGTCCAAGGATACTACCTCGAGCTGCAGTGGTTAAGTATATCCCAAGGTAAGTGAGCAGCACTGTGTGAAACAATACTTTTTAACAGCTCTGCTTGAACAACAGCCCAACAACAGTCCAGTTATTTTGTTAGATCTTAACAACGTATACAAGCTATTGTTAGCAGCATTTGGAGATATTCTATTAAAAATACTGACACATAATTTAGGAAATCACGCAGGTCATCGAATCATAGAATGTTTCAGGCTGGAAGGCACCTCTAGAGGTCATCTAGTCCAACCTCCCTACACAGGTAGGGACATCTCTACCTAGGTCAGGTTACTCAGACCCTCATCGAGCCTGACCTTGAATGACTCCAGGGATGGGGCCTCCACCACCTCTCTGGGCAGCCCGTTCCAGTGCTCTATGACCCTCATGTTAAAGAACTTTTTTCTAATATCCAACCTAAATCTATCTTTTCCTAGCTTAAAACCATTACTCCTTGTCCTATCACTACAAACCCTTGTGAATAGACCTTCCCCTGCCTTCCTGTAGGCCCCCTTCAGGTACTGGGAAGTCAGTATAATGTCCCCCCGGAGCCTTCTCTTCTCCAGGCTGAACAGAAGTGGTCTTTTATTTCTCTTTGATTCAAAGAAGTGTTTTTCAAAATAGGATCCACATATTTTTGGTAATCTCCAGATTAGTTCTACCAGGCTTCAATCATAATTAAGAAAATAAATCATTAGTAGGCTTAAGTTTGCCCTTTAGGACTTTACCTAAGGACTGAAACTTAAGCCCCTGGGACTGAGTCCCATGATCTCAGCAATATTCTATTGTTTCATACTTCTCTGCAGGTGTCATACCAAGCTGAAGGGAACACTTCAAATTATATAAAAGTAAGCTATTTTTCCTAAAAGCAGGATAAAATATATTACTGCAGCTGAACTTTGTCTCAATAATTGGCTGCAATTACATTTACTATTTTTCTTGCTATAATAAAAAGGTATGGATGATCTCATTATCTATAAGCAATACAAACAACTCTTGTGGAATAAAGCAACATTAAGAAAATAATCTAAATCAGTTATGAAGATTTGTTTCAAAACCCAATTTACACCTTAATAGAATATAAAGGAGAATAAATAAAACTTATTCTTTCTTTCTATGACTTTTAAAAAAATATGCTACTAAATGTCATTAAGGTTGATTACTCCAGATTACCTGTTCCTGGGGGTCTTCCTGGCTAGAAGATGTTCTCTCAGTAATTAGAAGCATTTCAGACTCTCCTGAATGTCAGCTGTAGGGTTGCTTTCTCGCTTTCTGGGGAAGCGCTGCCAGTTAGAGCTTGCCATTAGAAAGCACTTAGGTCTTCTTCCCCTTCCTTTCAGCAGTTCCCACAAAGTTCTCAAAGGAAGCCCTTTTTTCTCCCTTCTTCTCCCCTTTACGTAAATTCTAGTATTCTAATTATTTTCAGTCTTTCCTCTGCTGCCATACAGCTTTGGAACTAGGCAGGAGAAAACCAGAGTCAGAGACAGGGAATAAAGGGAAAAATGACTACAGCTCCTAAGGGAGTAGAAGTGACTACTTAAGGGTGGAAGTGAACTAGAAACCAAAAGACTACATAAACACATGATGTTGAAGTTGAACTCAAGTGAGTGTTGGGTTGATTTAAGAGCTGGATGATGAAGTGTCTTCCTGAGCTGAGGGATGGATGGTAGGAATGGCTGGGTCACACAGCCTTTCAGTTGTCTATAGAACTGCTAGAGCTTTAGAACGACATTTTTATATCTTACTACATTTGAAAGACTTTAAATTGCAGATTTTTGAAAACTTTTAAGTATCTGTGAAAAATAAATTGTTTACTGATTTAAATGGAAATTTCAGTGGAGACATGTAATTTGAAGGTCAATGAAAAATTACTTCATCTTTTCAACAACCTGGATGAGGGGACAGAGTGTACCCTGAGCAAGTTTGCTGATGATAGAAAACTTGGAGGGGTGGCTGACACACCAGAAGGCTGTGCTGCTATCCAATGAGACTTAGACAGGCTAGAGAGCTGGGCAAAGGTGAACCTCGTGAAGTTCAATAAGCACAAGTGTACAGTTTTGTATCTCAGGAGGAGTAACACCAGGCACAAGTACAGATTAGGGGTCGTCCTGCTGGAAAGCAGCTCCGTGGAGAAAGACCTTGGAGTTCTGGTGGATATTAAGTTATCCATAAGGCAGCAATGTGCCCTTGTGGCTAAGATAGCCAACGGTATCCTGGGGTGCATTAAGAAAACTGTGTCCAGCAGGTCTAGGGAGGTTCTCTTCCCTCTCTCCTCTGCTCTGGTGAGACCACATCTGGAATACTGTATCCAGTTTTGGGCTCCCCAATTCAAGAGAGACAGGGATCTACTTGAGAGAGTCCCATCTGTCCTATAAAGAAAGGCTGAGAGAACTGGGGCTTTTTAGTCTTGAGAAAAGAAGGCTGAGAGGGGATCTTATTAACATCTATAAATATCTGAGGGGTGAGTGTCAAGTAGAAGGGGCCAGTCTCTTTTCTGTGGTGCTGGGTAATAGGACAAGGAATAATGGGTATAAGCTAGTACATAGGAAGTTCCACCTCAACATGAGGAGTAACTTCTTTACTGTGAGGGTGATGGAGCATTGGAACAGGCTGCCCAGAGGGTTTGTGGAGTCTCCTTCTCTGTAGACTTTCAAAACCCTCCTGGATGCATTCCTGTGTGGCCTGCCCTAGCTGATCCTGCTTTGGCAGGGGGGTTGGACTCGATGATCTCCAGAGGTCCCTTCCAACCTCTAAGATTCTATGATTCTATGATTACTTAGAATGTGGGAACAATACTAGTGAACCTCTCTACATAAAGTGTTTATTTCAGGAAAAGCAATTGAAAAAAACCTCTAATAATATTTCTTTTCAATGTTTTTATTCTTTTTCTAAAAAAATTAGGAGGGTGAATGTTATGAGGCTTTCCAGGTTTCTTTCATCTGTGAAGGTAAACACTAGCATCACTGTGTGATGTAATATTAACCTGGAACACCTCAAAATTTGTATAGCTTCTGTTTACCAATCAAATAAATATACAAAGTAGGTAAAGTGCCCAAATTTTCATTGCACTTGAGTTTCCTTTATTCCAAACAAAATGTTCATAATGTCTCATATGTTACAATTGTTAATTATTGTGTATATCACAACTTGGTCAAGAGAATACATACAGTGAGAGGCCTCAAAGAGGAAGAAAACTTTTAATTTAGTAAGGGTTATACTCATCCGTCTAACAGTAGGCATCTTTAGAAATCTTGCTGTAAATGGCTCTAGTCAATGGAAAGGAAGGCACCGCCATCCATCTCAGGAAAGAAGCCTCTTTTGAAAGTGCCTGTTGCTTTTTTCCTGCTGACTATAGAGTGAGTTTAGATAATAAGCATCATAACTTGGTGATCTCACTTAAAGTCTTAGATTCAAATGAATCTGCACATCAGAATTTTACTTCTCAATGAACTATTCTGATAGTGCTCATGTAATAGGTGATGAACTGGTCTAGTAATTAAGAATTTCAAATATTGGAATGTCTTGTTTCTCTACAACTTAAATTGACAAGGCAGCTGGTATTTAGAACAGTATTGACACATGGCATCAATCAGCAGAATCTATTATGAATTAATTTGCAATCTTAATAAATTAACTATCATACAGATACAGAGTGAAACTTAGTTAAATTCTTGTCACTTCCCATGTATATGCAACAGTCTGAATGATTCCATACCTTATGTTACTTGTTGTCTGGTACTTGGGACAAGTTATGCTTAATTTTCAAATGGTTATAGTTCAAAAAATAACTGGTTGAGAAAAGAAGATAAAATTGTATCATTTGTTTACTGTTTGATTTCTAATACTATTATATATTTCTAATACCTAGGTATTAGGATAAAACAGTGGAATTACTTCTGTATCATACTTTTGAGCATTAGTTAAGGGTATGAGGTAGTATTTTAGAGACAGTTTAATTTCTGTTGCTTGTATATTTTAATGGAATTTTCTATGATGTAGTATTTCCATGAAGATGTTAATGAAAAAGGTGACTGATGATTATTAACAACAACCCATTGTCTTAGTGAGTAGTATGATTAATTTCACTTAAAACAATCTGTATGCTTAACAGATTAATAAGTAAGGGCAGCACAGATGGGCTGCATATTTTGATTAATTTTATAGAAAACTAATACAAGATAAAGGTTTGTTCTGCAGGTATTTCTCCCAAGAGTTAACATTACTCACTAGGGTAATTCCAATACATTTTCTAGTTAAATTGCTATGATAATCACTGGTGAAGAAACTGAATAATCCCAAAAGTTTAAGTTAAAATAGCAGGAGCTGCAAAAGGAAGTAAAGCATGGAAACTACCAATGAAGTGAGGAGAGATTGCTCAGTGCCAGGCTTCCAGGTACCAGTGAATAAAACAATAATTTTAGTAGCAATGTCTCTTGATAATGCCTTGTCAACATGGAAGAAAATCAGATATTTCCCTGTTTTCAAAGCAGAGAGATAAAACACCTGAAACAAATCTAGTCTTCCATTCTCTCAGTCATTTCTGTCTCTCTCCTCCCTTGGCTACATTCTTGGACCTAAACAGGCAGTGAGTGAAAGTGGATAGCAAAGTTTCGTTGTATTGAATCCATTTCCTGCAGTTGTATCAGAGAGATTGTTACTACTTTTTCCTAAGGACTTATTACTTCAAAATAGTGTGCAAGTTTTGAATTTTCCTGCTTTTTAAGTCCACAGGGTAGATCTGCTAGCAGTTTGTAAAGCTTTTTTAGTTAGGCCCATCCTGAACCCTAATCTGATAACACTGACGTATCACCTGCTGCTTGAACGGGCCTAACACTTGAAAGGATGAAACGTTTGAACTCAGACATCTGATTTTTAATCATAGAATTGCATCTGAATCAAGTAAATGCATATCTATGTAACTATCTATGTAACCATGATAGTGAACAGGACCTGTTAAAATCATCAGCTTGCATGAAAAAATTTGTGCTGGCCTGATTCTTCCAAGTATGACATTGCTAAGCCTTTCTCAGCAGAAATCAAGACATCAGGATTTTTTTTATGTTAATCCTGCACATGTACATACAGAGACAATTAATTAAAACTAATAGCAGGACACAATTACACAATTCAGAGGTGCCTGGTGAAACTCAATTTATTTTTGTGCAAAGGTGGTAAAATCTGTGACAATGCTTTTCTGGGTGATGTGGATGCTGGATAATAAGCAGAAAGCTGAAGTAACCTGCCTAGCCATTTATATGCTGTCTATGTGACTGGGGTTGCTAAACATTCTGCAGAAGTAATTTCAAATTGAAGTAAACAAAAGAGAGGGCTAAATAAGCCATCCCTTTCTTTCTGCCCCACTCCTACAACTCTTATGCAGTGTAAGGCTGCACTGTGTGAAAAGTATGCAGTTTCTTCTTTTCTGAAAAGCTGTGCCTATGCATTTCTGCCAGCTTGGGCATACACAATAAATCCAGTGTTTCCCAGTTACACCAAACCTACTTCATAGTGAGGAAAATGTAGTTTGCACCTAAGTTAAATGGGGACTACATGGCCACAACCTTTACATAGGTATCTATGGTATGACTAAAGCTCTCTTTGCTACAAATGTAAAGCCATAATTTTTTTTGTTTGTCCCCAGGACATGCTCAGTACATTTAGTATGCTCATATGCAGTAAGTCTGCTTCTAGAACTGATGTACAAGTAGAGATTGACTGTAAAGTTATTGTCTGTAAAGTACATGCATAGCAGGCTATTCCTGAGGTACAAGAACACAGGTACCATATACTACAACCTTACTATATACCCAGGCAGAGAACTTTTTGTTTGTTTGACAGAATGGCTGGATTGGATCTGTGGTGACAAATCAGTGTCTTCCTACACTAATGAGAATCTGGAAGTGCTCTTCCACATAGTCCAATTGCAATGGATATGAGATGTATATAATGCAAATCCTTGAATAGCAATGGAATTGTTTAGAAAGCTAGAAAATTAATAACAGCCAATATATTATATTAAATTTTTCTTCACAAAACAGATTTTCAGAGACTTGAATTGTGACTAAACTTTATGAAGTAACTGCATCTGCTGGGGTGTAGTGAAGTAATTAGTAAAATGTGCATCTGGATTACTCAGATGTTAACAAATTATTTTGGGATTACTAAGGATATTAATGACAATACCTCCCTTACCACACCAATCAAATACTATACCTATATATTACTTGTTCCTGCTCACTCTAAAGCAAAAAAGAGTGCACATTTCTACTTGGCCTTTATAGGAGACTAAATACGTTCTGGTCCAAGGATGCTCTACTGTTTTGCTTATAATTTGCTTAGTGAGTGTATAAAAATAAAGTTGTTCAATCTGGGGACACAGGAACCATCTTGTTCTCCTTTGACAAGCAGGGTATTCACATTTCCAAGATAAGACCTTCAAATTAAAGCCTTAAGGTACAGCAAAGTTCACTGCAGAAGCTCAGAAACAATGCTGACAAATACCATTCTACTTCATTACTTGTGATTCAAGTCCTCTTAGTTGAGTTAAACAAACCATGCTGAGGTAAAAGTAAAAAAATTGTAACATGCCAACTCTTGTATGCAATTCCTGATTTTAAAATTAAATCTGAAACCAAGTGAGTTCTGAGTATTTTTATTCTGTGAAGAACTTTTCCCTCAAATCTATTTTAATGGTTGCGTTGCTTTGGATTTTTGTTTTTCTGCAGTGGTTTCATTTTGATGGTTTTTATTTTGCCCTGTATCAAGAAATGGAAGAATACTTGTCACAGCAAAGCTTCATAAACAAAGTTGACCGCTTTCTTTTTATATGCACTAAATTGGCAAAGTTGATACTGTATCCTTACCATAGGAAAGATTTAGAAAATAGATAACAGTAATGATTACAGTCTCATATTGTTCCATGCTGGACTACAGTTAGTAAAGAAAAATAAACCACAATTCATCAAAGATAAGTATTTTAATTGGACACTACAGGGAGTTGTAGATTGTATTCAGGAAAGGTATCTTACGAATGCTTGTGATGTTGGAGAATCCCAGCTATGCCAAGAACTCTTTCTTTCTTGTACCATAAATAAGACAGTAAAAAATGCAATATGAATAATACGTTCATACACTATCTTATCAATCAAATGGTAGCATGTTACTGATCAGGGCCTCAAAACATTTCAGTTTACTAAAGACTTGATTTTCCTGTGCTGAAGCAGACATCTACAACGATACTTTAAGGAGCTCGTTACACAGGCTGTGACAGATAAAAATGAAAGTCTGAAACACTTAAGTCTCCCAGCCACCCACTCTGCCCTTCTGAGAGAGATGGCTTCACTGAGGCATGGATATCTGACCCTTTTATCAATCAGCTGCTGCACTTTTCAGGCTGATCTGTTATGGTTTATGAAGGGATCAGACATAACTGGTTCACGAATAGCAGTGTTCTGAAGTGGTGAAGGCAGAC
The DNA here is from genome assembly GCA_033124195.1 of Coracias cyanogaster. Lineage (NCBI taxonomy): Eukaryota > Metazoa > Chordata > Aves > Coraciiformes > Coraciidae > Coracias > Coracias cyanogaster. The sequence continues at coordinate 21,631 of JAVSBS010027068.1, read as the reverse complement.
AGCTGGGGGCAGTAATAGCTTCAGCTGTTTACATCACAAAGGATTGTCAGAGATCTAATAATACACACACATCCTGTACATTCATCATACCACCACAAAAGCAATTCAAGCCAATAACACGATCTCTAAAATAGCAATTGCAGGGCATGGTCCTCTGTCCCACCAGTGTGTATTGGGGCAGTGCTCTGGAAGGAGGGAGCACTGCATGGCTTGAGGTAGGGAGCATGCTCTGTGGTGACAGACACTACCTGACTGGTAGTACTTTGCCAGTTCGTGAAGTACAGCAAAAAGTTCACTGAAAATGTCAGCAGTTTTCTAGTAATGTAGCTTATTTTTTTGTTCGTTTTTCTTCCCTGAAGTAAACATGGAGTAAAGGGTGAAAAAAAAAAAAAGAGAAGACTCCTATGACTTTTCATAGTTGCTGTGACTTTTCATAGTTGAAATTCATTAGAATGTTCAGTACAACAGTGCTCAAAGTTTGAATGTTTATATGAACAGAATGAACTTTCCCTTTGAGATTTTGAAAGAAGTCATGGGATTTATCCACTTAACTCTTACACAAATGCATGGGAGTCAAGCCAATTTATGGTACTTAAAGAGGTAAGGAGTCATATGAAGGATTGGTATATTTTTTTTCTACTTCTCATTAAGCCAAAAATACGTTACGTGCAGAGGCGGGCATTTTAGGATATTTTGGGAGTTTTGCTTGAAAGCCCTCATTCCCAGCCACAAGCTGTGAGCAATCAATAGGAATTAGCATGTGTCCTGAGACATTAGAAAGCATTCCTTTCCATCTTCTGGCAGAGTAAAACTGACCATACTACTCACAGGTGTGCCTCATGTTTAAACACAGTTTTAAAGCATTTCAGCTGTATTTGGTGCAAGTTTGGAGAAAAAATATGAGACAGTGCAAGTTCAATTTGGATTGCTCCTTAACTTTCAGCACAGAACTTTACTACAATTCACCGATAGACATTAACATGGAACCTCAGTTGATTTATGCAACTAGACACTTAAAGAATGGAAGATGGAAAGATTTACAATAATATAATTAGTAGATGCAAAGTAGTGGTTAGGGATGATGTTTAGGGATTCCTAAGTGATTAAGTTTCTATTCCTAGTACTAAATATCATTCTGACCTTGAATAAATCTCTTAGCTTTTGTTCCCGTCTCCTATGTAGTATCACAGCATATCACACTCAGCTAACTCAGATGATCTTTGCAGGGATCAGTTCCTCTGTGCTTTTTATGCCACGTGGATTTCTAAGTAACTACAGTCTAGGGAGCAAAGCATCAGGTTTCCTTAACTTAGTTCACAAAGCCAACCACAAGTCCACCTGTGAAAGTGTGAAAGAACAGTGTCAAGACTTACAAATTGCTTGACCATCTCAGAGGACAGAGTGCTTAGGTTATAAACCCTTATTTTGTTCCTCTTTATGACTCATTTTATCTTTCAATGAGGGAGTGTGTTGCCACAGTATATGAGAATAGCTGTCTCATTTGAAGAAGGAATGTACAGCATTACCAGTTTTACCTTTGTTCTCACATGTCCAAACACAAGATATTTCCAATGGACATCTTCTGAAAATCAATGCTTCCCCACTCAGTAGGATGATAACCAAGTTTGCACACACAAGCAGTATTTGTGATTGTGATGCTCTCTCATGACAGGGAACACATGAAACTATATGGCCAGTAAGCCACTGTCTTTATTTGCTCCCATTTTTGAACTGCCATGTTTTTATTCATCCGAATTTCACTTGAGCACTATGGTGCAGACATATCAAATACTCCCTGCAGCTCTCTGCATCATGGGATGAGACCAAATCTGCCACCCAGGAGCGGTATATTGAAATGCTTAGAGCCTGAGGTTCTCAGAATACTTCTTTAGGGTGGGGATACATGTGAATTATTTAGCTTTGCTCAAAGACAATCAGCTTTTTTTCCCCAAAATACTTCAGATCATTCATGTCAGCTGGCTGTGAAAAGCAACAATGAAGTTTCATATGACAACTGAAGTCCTGCTCACAGGGTGTGTATAACCTGAAGGGAACTCAAACTTTAGCAAAGACAGTTAACATAGCCACACATGTTTTGGCCTGCATATTAATGTAGCTTTTCAGTTGTGTTATGATAAGTCAACTGAGCTCATACAATTAAATAGGAAAAAAAAACCCTACCAAACCCAAACCAAACAGAAAAACAAAAGCACTCACAGCATATGCCTTTCAGGTTACAGCAAACTCTTTATCTTTCATTGTGACCTTTAATTCTCTACCTACTTTGCATGGGGTGTTTTGCCTAAGAGATTTGTAATCAGTTACAACACATCACTTCTCTCCTCTGTTGCACCTCTTTATACCAGACAAAGGCAAGTAATTATCATCTTCTTGCCCTTCCTGTATTGAGAAGATATTCTGTATATCAGCAATAGCAAACAACTTTCTACTAAAGTTTTTAGGTACAGCATGTACAGCATCGGTAATCTCATACTTATCTCTTTTTCCACCATGTTTTAAGATAAAGAAATAAGTCTCTGTTTACTGCTTTCTCATGAATGGCAAGGAAAGAATCACATTGACACGGAAGAACTTTAACAGCTGTGAGAACACAGAGACTTTAAAGTGTCTTCTTGTGACATCAGCAGGTAACATTATTGTGATACATTTGTAAGTCTATGCTTCATTTGTCAATAGCAACTCTTGTCTGTGGTATCTCTGGAAATAGGAGTTGTCACCTCCTGTGAGCTTTGAAGTCATCTTTTAAATTACATGGCTAATTCTTGTGCTGCACAGCAGCTGTTCATATTACCAAGATAAGAAGAACACTTGTTTGGGCCCTTAATATATTTTAGCTTCATGAAGATCAATAAATAGAGATCTTAAACGTCTTTATTAAGAGGTCTTAAAACTCTTTATTGCAGCAATTTCTGTGAGCCTCAACTGACCTTCTTCAAGCAGGCCTGGCTTACAAATGGCCCTTAAACTTCGATTTAGGTTAGGAGGGAAAGAAAAAAAAAACCTGAGGAGACCATCCACTTTAAAGTGTATTGGCAGCTGTACATAAAATAAAACAAATCTCTTTTCCTGTACAGGATGTTTCCTTGGGAATGCCTTGGGAACAGCTTCACTTCCCAGTCAACAACAAACCGGTCCCAAAAAACATACTTGAAAAGAAAGGAAATATACAACATGGTACATGACGCAAGCCTGGGTGTAAATGAGAAATTATGAATCAGTAATAACTTTTGCCATTACTGCTGCTGTTGTGACAGACCAACATGTAAGTGAGTGAAATCCCTCACGCCACTCTAAAGTTGCAGTGCCTCTGGCTTCATTATAAATTCAAAGTGCAGAAGTGCAGAGAATGGTTATGGCTAAGCCTCTCATGTCTTCCATGTGCATATTTTCAAAGCTGAAGAAAATGTTTGCAAAACTCCCTGTTTTCTAAAGCTAAAGACTTTCATCTATGTCTGCTACTCAGCATGGGCACTGCTGCAACCTTAAGATTCTTGGTGATCAAGTAGTGTCATTCATTTCTGGAGATAGGGTCACAGTAGTTGAACTCACGTTTATCACTGACTTGTGTATTGTGTTTTTCAATGATTCAATGTTTAGAGGGCAAGTAACTTGGGACACCAGAATGTTGGATAAATATAGTGTCACTACTAATATTAAATGGTACTTTGGTGTTACTTTTTTTCTTTTTATTTGCTTTTTAAATAATATGTGAATACCAAAATATTTGCAATCTCAAAAGATTTAAATATTTTCCACAATACTTTCTATTTAAGCTTCTGATATGCCAACACCTTAAGATATAGTTTCTAGTCGTAAAGATGATCAGGTAATTTCTTAAATAGAGTATATTTCACTCAATGGGTAGTATTTTAAAGTATATCCAGATAATTAAAGTATTAGCTTACTTTTGTAAAAGCAGAAAATAATGTTATGCATTTAATTAGATTCAAACGTATTCCTCATTTTCTCCACCCTTGACTAAATAATCTCTTGTCTGAAAATTGGCTACTGTGTTTCCTAAACAAGTACTATTACAGTTACTTAGGTGTTTCCTAGTAAGACAGGTGAAGAACGTAGAACTCTACTAAACATTTTGAATATTTCTTATGGTCTGAAGTTCTCACTAAGAAACTGAAGGTTGAAGAACTTTATTTACCTTGTTCATCATTCTTCCAAAGGACTTCTTGGTTAAAAATATGCTCACATACAACTCTATGGATATCAAATGTAATCCCAATATTATATAATTATATATAATCAAGAAAAACACATATTGAAAATTCTACTCGGCTTCCAATTCATTACTGAACCCTTTATGCAATTTTTTTTGCTATGAGAATCATAGCTCACAACCTTTCTGTCTTCCCACCACATCCTTAGCAATTAATGACTGTAAAGTGTGAGGTGCCCCTATGGCACTACCTAGCTAACGAGCAAATTATCAAGAAGCCCACATCTCTTGCCAGATCTTTAATCACAAAGGAATCATGATATTTTTCATACTTGACTCTGCCACACCACATACCTAAAAGGATGGAAAGCATGGAACTTAATGCATAATGAATCATCATAAATTATGATATGCCCATAAAACACTTGGAAGGCTTTTTGGCTTTTGTGGTTTTCCTCACTACAAGAAAGTAAACCATGTCAGCAGGGGATTTAAAATGTGTAAATCCACACAAATGGATAGAACCTCCACTTAGTGTCTAGAAGCATACTGCAGAGTAAAGTCGTTGAACAGGAAAGCATTCTTTAAAAAGTTTTACTACTGAATAGAAATGGCATAATACAGGTTATTTGTTTACAGCCCAATCTTTCATTTTTCTAAAACACAAAAATCACCAGATAAGTGAGGAATACTCCCAGGCACTCTTAATTGTAATACTGAACAACCTGCAGAAGGTTTTCATGCATCATTCATACCTAACTACATAGAAGAATTGAATGGAATTTTTAAGCACTTAGGCATTTGAGAGTACCAGAGTTACCATGTGTTCTCGTTAAAAATACCTCTAAGTGTAGCTGAAGGAACTGTTGATAATTACTGAAGTACGTATACAACTTCATATATGAGTACAAAATTTTTATTCCTGATTGCTTGTGTATTGTGATATACTGTCTCATATGAAAGGTTACATCACTGGTCAACAAGCAGACATGGTTTCTAAACTACTGTCTCCAGTTTCTATGCAACAAACCTCATATGGGGACACTTGTTGAAAAGTCTTTAATAATAGCAATAAGATTACACATACGAACAAGCAAAATTAGCCTGCCAATAGTCACTGCTCACTTTATTACATTTCACTTCCCATTTAATCACAACTTTAAGTATTTACTTACAGGTTTGATGATGGTATAACAGGAGAAAAAAAAAAGGCATAGTGCTGCAATGAAGTCTGGCACTCTGGACCAAGTCTTAGTGTTATAGTTGCAGCTGAGTCAGGAAGAATCCAGAATGAAAAAGGCTGAATTTCCTTAGGGGGCTCAACTATTCATCTCCTAATGCATGAGAGGTATACAACAACTTCTCTAAGTAACAGAGGGTTTGCACAGAAATGGATACAGGCTAAATAAGCCTTTACGAAAACTGGTGAACTCCAGCCTTCAGTATGCCTCCACCAAGAACCTGATACAGTTGCTTTTGTCCTTATTAGGCTATGATTGCTTTCAGCATGTCATTCTTTCTAATCTTATAAAACGAAGAGTCTGATGCTACAACTTTATGAGCAATAAAATACAATTCCTGTTAGACACTTTGCATTAAGTTTTTTACAAAACAAGAAACTGATGGCAAGAACAGGCTTGAGGTAACATTTTTACTCTCAATCACTTTAGTGTTATATGCAATTCTTAGATGTTCCTGTTCTTTGCTTTTCTTGTAAAGGCTTTAAAATTTCCTAAGTACACTGGTGCTGGCAGAGAGATCTTCAAAAAGCACACTGAAAACTGACCATCTTTGGGTACAGCGCCTTCACAAGTGTGTAAAACATCCTGTCAAGGTATCAACAAACCTTTCAAATTACGGCATCTTCTTGAATAGGGATGGCCTCCTAGGTCAAAATGTTGCATTACAAATCTCAAAGTAAATAAAATAACAACAAACAAAACCTAAGTTTTTTTCACAGGCAGCAAGTTTCAACATCATAAGTATTGCTGTATGTTAGATACATAGAATCAAATCATGTAAATAAACAAACAAAATGTAACAATTTCTGTTGGACAACATATCAGTTAACTTGTTAATATTGCTACAGTACCTTTCATCTGAAGTTCTCAATGTAATCTGGAATAATTAAATGAGCCTCATATTAGATCCTTGTGATTATTATTTCCTCCCAGCTCAGTATGAGTTAACGACCTAACTGACTTGCATCTTTGGAAATCCTTACTGATAAACCTGCATTGTCTTTAGAAAATTGTATCTGACAAGCTCTGTCAGAAAGATTTCTTCTTTTCCTGTGATAAGAAGGACAGATTTAAAAAGAAAACACTCTATAGACAGATTTTCACGAGTCCGAGTCCAAGTCCCTTCTAGGAATACAAATGAAAGTCTTTAGATGTATTTTCCCGCTGCACCCTGCAGCTCACACTGAAAAGGTAGATTCTTGCCTAACTAAGAAATTTGGCCATGTAATTTAGATGTCTAAAAGGAAGAAGTTTTGTAGAAAATTCTTTAAAAATTCATCTGTTCTGTAAATTTGAAAGCCTGTGAAATATGATATATAGAGCAAATCAGTACCGAGGAAAATGATAACATGTTCTCTATCCTCTAAATCAATTCATGTAGGTTTTTTTTTTTTTTAGTTGAGTTCATATTCTCCCTCACCAACTCCACCGGACTTCATTTGACAAGAAAAGCAAGTAGCCAGCTTTTCCGTGTCAGCAAGGACTGAAGTACTTTCTATTCCAGTACAGATTTTCCCAGGTAAAAAGACTATCAGCCTTTTTTGGAGTTATGGATAATGTCACTCATAAACTCTTCCAAAATTTATTTACAAACCCCATGGTGAAGAAAGGACTGACAGATCTGGCTATGTGCTCTTTGTTAGACATGAAATATATTTTATCCCATTTCTGGGTGAATCACTTTAAAGCAAGTCAACAGGGAATCAATTTCAGCATCCTGTGTCATGTCTCTGAAGTCTGCCTTCTGCTCTGTATCACAAGAGTGAACCAATCGTTTACATACTTTCTCGGTTTACAATTCATGACGCTCAGTGCATGAATCTATGCCTGTCTGTGAATCTATATCAGCCACTAGATCTGGAATTTGTCTTTGTTATTGTAAAATACTACAACTAGGTTTTGTGTTCATTACAACTACTTTTGTAGTAAACTCTGTATCAGTGCAAAGACAGATTTTAAATATGGCACTTCTTATTTTTCTATATCCACTAAATACTCTTTCTTGGTATAAACAACAGCCTTCCCTGCAGTTTAGGTTATGTCAGAAAATTCTTTACAAACAACAGTGATGTTGTAACAGAATGGAGAAAGAAGAGAAGCACGGAAGTTCAGCTGAAGTTCTAAGCCCGGAATCTTACCTTAATGTGACAGTCTGAAAAGAAAGAAACAGAACAGACAACATGCATATAGTCATATGAGGTCAATGTTACACACAACACAAATGTCAGATTTCTACCTTATGCAAGCACAAAGATAGATAAAACATGAAAAAGCCTCCCCTTCTCTCTACCAGCTTAATATGAGTTTACTAACGTCAGTTGCAGATTATGATTGGTGTGGGTCTTAAAGAGGAAACTTTAAAGGAACAAAATCAGCATTCTGTGAATGCCACTTGTGATACCACAGAAGGTGTTGCAAGGATTAAAAGGAAAAAATGCTTCCTTTCACACTCATATTAAAAGCTGAACAGTCCCCTTTTTGTGTGTGTGTGTGTAGAGATTCCTTCCTTCAGAACTGCAGAAGCTATCAATTTAGTTAAAAAAAATCAACAAAAGCAGGGAGGCTCAGAAAATAGTTCTGCTTGTCTCCCCAGGTGCAATCATAAGATCTCACAGAAGAGATTACGTGTCCCTAGAAAACTTGTCTGTCTCATATCCTGAGACTATGAGAGCCACTGACACAAACATTATACTAAAAGATTAAATATAGCAGAAGCAGAGTTTGAGAACTGCGGAACCCACAGTTCAGGTGGAAAGGTCCAATCCAGGTAGCTGCCATCTGGAAGGCAGTTTGTGACATGGAGAGAAATGAGAGCCTTCTCTTATAAAAGCAGGATTTGATACTGCCGTTCTCATTAACTCCAAATGCTAGTTGATAATAAGTGTTAGTAAAAAAGTGTTAGCGATGGAAGTGTTAGTAAAACTTTAGATTTCTATTACAAATGCTATATTACAGTTATCATTTTATAGCAATTATTGCAACTTTTTTGATGAAACAAGCCTTACATTTTATCAAACAGCAAAAATTTGATGTCAGCTGAATCACATGAGTTTCACTGAGTGTCAATATAGCAAATTCTGATCATACAAATTTTGGCTTATGTCTACACCATCAAGTGCCAATAGTTTGTTTACACTTGGCTAAGTTAACCAACAACCTGGCTTTTTCCAGCAGCAAGCAGCCACTCAGATGCAGAACTCTTTTGAGCCCTTCCATTCTGACCAGTCTCAGGTGCTACAATTCTCCAATTTACCCCTTAGCTCCTGATTGTCCATGTAAAATCAGCAGTACTCAGTTCCACGGAAAAATGAAGCATCTTAGACACGAAGAAAGTTGTGACCTTGAACACAGAAAAACGAAGTCAAGAAAAGAGAAAACAGTATGCAACTTTTTGGTCCCATCATCTAATTTTCTCTATGTCTCTATTTACGGTATTCTTCTTTTTTGGGGGCAGTTCGCACTCTTGCAGATACCAGTGCCACTTTAAAAGCAGTGCCAGTGTGAAGAAGACATGCTCTGAATTTAATAGCAATTTATGCATAAAGACATTTTACACAGGCACACTAGTTTAAAGAGGGTCTTAAAATAAATAAGAATCACACCGTAACTATTTATACACACGTTCAGCTAATATGTAAAGAAAGAGATGCACTCACACAGCAATGGGAAGAAAAAAGTCTCAAATGGAACTGAACTGTTCTGAATGTTCATTAGCAAGATCTCAGTTCAGAAAAGGTTTTTGATTTCTCTATGACGATTTATTAAGGTCTGTAAAATCACCAGAGCAATTAACCAACACATTTAAATTTTGTTTATAAAACCGCTAGTAAACTCTAGATTTCAGCGAGTTTTAATAAATTATGTTTATCTTATATACTCAAGATTTACAAACATATGCTTCACTGCTTGTATGATCTTTTTACTTCAACTTTCACTTTTACTGAAAGATAGTAAGCAAATATTTATATGAGGTTAATTTTATAGGCTCAGATGTAACTTGACAATCTTCCTCATCCTTTTCTACACCAGTTTAAAACTTCTTAGCTGCAGTTTTCTGTGATGACCCATCAGCCTGAAAATAATGATATAACCTAAGATGGCGAAGCAGTTGTGCAAACTCTCCACATCCCAGTTTACCTGAAACTCTAGCCATGAGCTACAGAATAAAACCCTATGGACTTTTGTGTTTGTAATTGTCTGATGTGAAAACATAAAGTCTCAATGCCTTCTGAGACAATGCAGTTGGCAGAAGCCAGTAACTTAGACAAAGTTAGGACTACTGCTTTTCATATCATGTGAGAGGTTTGTGGAGGACCTTTGGGTTTCATATTGTAAAAAATAAATCCCTCACGCAACTGATCATTCAACACATTTCATTTTTTCAACACAAAAAAAGATATTTTTGTTACAGTTGGTTCTTGCATGCTATATGACAAAACTCCCTGGTGCCTGAATCATTTCCAAATTTTTAGCTGGTTAGAGACCAGAAGGTGTTCCTCCCAGCTTTACTGCGCATTCATCCCTTATGCTCATTAGATTGAATTCAGCTAATGCGGCAGCATAGATTTGTCTTCTGAGGGCTTTCTACTTTATTTTATTAAAGTGATTCGTGCCTCAAAAATCGTATCTGTTACAGTCCATTTTTTGTGAGAATGCTATTGTTATGCTCTTTAACTGGGCCCTGATATTTCAGATAGTTTGGAGAGAGGTCTTTTTTTCTAGTCACATATTGAGAGTTGTGCAGTATAACATTAAATGAAAGATACAGGATTATATTAGTCTGTGATCCCCTTCTTTACAAATGCCTTTTAGATGTTTAAACTCCCATTCTTAGCTGGTAAGTGGATCCATCTATTTCTAGTAAGCTAATCAATACAGTCAAAACCCTGATACTTATATCCCTGCCTCTTATAAGGATGATGACCTACAAGAAATGTAGCACCCACAGAACACTGCACTGCTTTTATTGATGGATTGTAGACACACACATACAAATATTTAATTATATCAATATAACTATATATAAAAAGTTATTTGGTTATTTGGTTTTTTGGTAAGACTTCTTGAGGGAATCAAACACTATTCTCTATCTTTTTGCAGGGCTTTGAAGGTGAAGTGAATATTGGCCCATATCCTCAATGTCTATTCCACTGTGCAGGTGGAACAGCCACAGTTTGGATGAGGAACCAGGCTACACTTTTCCTCCAAGAGTGGTGAGGTTACTTTTCTGGAGTGCACACCACTAGTGGGTACAATCTGACTCATCCCAAACTGCTCTGCAGGGCCTTTGAGCATTAACATACTTTGCATATCCCTTGCAAAAATTCTGTAGGCTTTACTAAGCGAATATTTCCCATAGCAGCCAGTATGTGCATGTTTGTAGCGTTCTCAACTGGAAGTGGCAGTTGGTTAACTGGTTAAAAGAGAAGAGCTGACAATTAAGTAATAGTGTTCTTATTCTAATCATAGGATCATAGAATGGTTTGAGTTGAAAGGAACCTTTAAAAGTTATCTAGTCTAACCCCATTGCAATGAACAGGGACATCTTTAACTTGATCAGATTACTCAGAGTGCCATCCAACCTGATCTTGAGTGTTTCCAGGGATCAGGCATCTACCACACCACTGAGAAATATATTCCAATATTTCACGACCCTCATTGTAAAAAATTTCTTCCTTATATTTAGTCTAAATCTAAACTTTTTTAGTTTGAAACCATTACCCTTGTCCTGTCACAACAGGCCTTGTTAAGAAGACCGTCCTCATCTCTCTTACAGGCTCCCTTTAAGTACTCAAATGCAAAAAGTTCTCCCCAGAGCCTTCTTTCTGTTCTCCAGGCTGAACAACCCCAACACTCTTAGCCTTTCTTCATAGGAGAGGTGCTTTAGCCCTCTGAGCTGTGCGTCTCTTGATGCAGCCCAGGGTACAGTGAGCCTCCTGGGCTGTGAGCACACATTATTGGCTCAGGTCCAGCTTTTCATCCACCAGTACCCCATAGTCGTTCTCAGCATGGCTGCTCTCAATCCCTTCATCTCCCAGCCCATATTGATACTGACCCAGGTGCAGGACCTTGCGTTTGGCCTTGTTGCACCTCATGAGGTTCATATGGGCCCACTTCTCAAGCTTGTACAGATCCCTCTGGATGGTATCACATCCCTCTGGTGTGTCAGCTGCACCACTCAGCTTTGTGTCATCTGCAAACTTGCTGAGGGTGCACACAATTCCACTATGTCATTGATGAAGATACTAAACAGCACTGATCCCACTACAGACCCCTGAGGGACACAACTTGTCACCAATCTCCATCTGGACATCAAGCCACTGACCACCACCCTCTGGAAGTGACCATCCAACTAATTCCTTATCCATTGAAAAATCCACCCATTAAATCCATATCTCTCCAATTCAGGGCGAAAGATGCTGTGGGAGTGTAGTGGGTCTGGCTGAGCTGGTTTTCCCCACAGCAGCGGTGTTTTTGTGCTGGGAGCTAGAAGGGTGTTGAGAACACCCCCGTGTTGTGACTGCTCCTGAGCAGTGCTCGTACAGCACCAAGGCTCTTCCCAACATTCACCCCCCCAGTGGGACGGGGTGGGCAAGATCTTGGGAGGGGACACAACCAGGACAGCTGACCTGAACTGACCAAAGGGATATTCCATACCATA
>JAVSBS010027067.1:10586-24345 GCA_033124195.1 Coracias cyanogaster | reverse complement strand
AATGGTGCCAGGGATGGGGCAGCCACCACCTCTCTGGGCAACCTGGGCCAGGCTCTCACCACCCTCACAACAAAGAATTTCTTCCTAAATGCACCTTCTTTCAGCTTTAACGGCGGGGTTTGGCGGGACCGGCCGCACGCCCTCCGCCTTAGCACAGCCCCAGGTCTCACCCGGCACCCTCACCTGCTGCCGGGCTGCAGCTCGGGGCAGCTCCCCTGGATTCTGGGGGGTTTGCTCATCACCCTGCCAACACATCCCTTGGTTCCTAAGCTCCTCACGGCCCCTTCTCCCGGGGAGGGTGCAGGCGGGGTGGGGGAAAGGGGAAGCGCCCTGCACTCGGGACTGCGGAGCTCAGGGCCTGCGCTCCCTGCCCGGCAGACCCAAGGTCTCCGCAGGCTGGGCCCAGGCCTGGGCCGAGGCAGCTCCTCCCGGCAGCTTTCAAGCCGGCAGCCGTGACTCCTCCCGCGGCGGGGAGAGGCGGAGAGCCCGCGGGAGGCGGGTGTCGGCGCCGGCCCGGCCTCCGCAGCCCGGCTCCCGGCTCCCAGTTCTCCCAGCTCCCGCCACCATGGGCTCCCGTGTTTCCGTAGACGGCTCCGTGCGGGTGGTGGTGGTCGGGGGCGGCTTCGGAGGCGCGGCGGCCGCCAGCCAGCTCAAGTCCTGGGGCGTCCCCTTCGTGCTGGTGGACATGAGGGATGCTTTCCATCACAACGTGGCTGCCCTCCGCGCCGCCGTGGAGAGCGGTAAGGGCTCGGCTGGTTCCCCCGGCCTTCCCCCTGCCTGGGTCCTGGTGGCTCAGGGTCTCCCAGCCCCACCGCTGACGGCAGCAGCTCAGAGGTCCCCGGGGAGTGGCAAGGGATGGGGTAGGGAAAGCACCTCCTCTGCCCCAGTGATTTTTTTCCCGTCTGGAAAACAAATATTTGGCTCTGGGAAAACTCACAGACCGTCTGCATTAAGCTAATTGCATGTCCGCTGGGAAAACTGAGCCAAAACTACTCAGATGGTCCTTTTATTCAGCAGTTTAGAAGGTGACTAAGCTAAAACCCGCAGCAGCTGGAAGGGGTGGATCAGGGTTTTTCTGTATCTGGTAGTTGGCATGTTGAGCAGCTCAGCAGTGAGGCCCTGGATGGAAACATTCTGGGACCTCACGTGGGAGATTGGGCTAAATCTCATTACCTGCGTTGCTGGGGATTTAAGGGGAAAATCTCATGTTCGAGGCTGGGAACAAGCATAAAGGGATGTCAAAACCTTGGTCTGAGAGGCAGGTAACATGAGAAAAAGCCTCTGACATGCTGCCTGAAATTCCCTGGGCCACACTGGAGTGCTTACTGGCAAAGCAGTACAAGAGATCCTGTACAAAGGAATATAGCCAAGGGTGTTACCTGGCCTCCAAGGAGCTGATCCTCTCACCAAATCTGAGGCTAAGGTCCTGAAGCTCATTGCTGGGTAGAGGTAACGCAGAGCACAGGCCTGGCTTGTGGTCCCAGGTGCACACAATGCTTTTGTCTGCACAAGGGAAGAGGGGTTTGTTAGCCCCAGACAGCAAGATCTCTTCCCCAATGTCTCCTCTTTTCCGCAGGATTCGCCAAGAAGACTTTCATCTCCTACTCTGTCACCTTTGGCGACAGCTTCCGACAAGGCGAGGTTGTTGGCATAGACCCTGAGAGGCAACAAGTCTTGCTCAGTGATGGCGAGGTGGGTGACAACATTTAACTTGCGGCGAGCGACTTGGCTGCCTTAGGAGATCACCCGCTAGCGCGGGAAGTCAGCCTTCAGCAGGCGGTGTTGCCAACCTCTCCTCCTCAGGGTTTTTCTTCAGCTGTGTCATGGCTGCAAGACGTAGCTCCAAATCTAGGCTATGCTGGCTTTGACTGGTGATCCCTGGTTGGAGAAATGACTTGGAATTTACCTTTGGAGTCCTTTGCGGGGGGCCAAAGAGCAAAACGAGCAGGACCACAGGCACCTACAGAAAATGTGCCTCTGAGCAGGAGTGTAACTCTCGTCTGCCAGAGGAGGGAGAGTGTGTGTGCAGGACTGAGTCATGCTGTGGGAAAAACAAAATGGAACTTTGCCCTCGAGCTGGATGAGAGCTGGGAAGGTTTTTTTCAGTTGTGGCAAATGCCTTCAAATTTCCTACACTGCAGATCAGCTGAGCACATTGATTCTGACTGATCCAATACCCCTGGGTTTCAGGCTTCACATGCACAAAAGGCTTCCTGCTCTGAGGTGACCCTCAGCTTGCTTGAAACACCAACCCAAGCCCTCTGGGAAGTCAACGATTGCCTTCCTCTGGGTTTCTGCCACCTGTGGGCAGATACACAAATGCTCATGCTTAATAGTGGGAGGAATGAAAACGACGACCTACTTCCATGCAGGGCTGCCCGAGAGAGAAGCAGGCCCCCAGCCATCTCCTTGAAAACCAAGAGGCAATGTGGGGAAAGGCTGTAGCATCTAATCATCCTGAAGAGCTTGGTAGCAGAGATTGTCTTTCCCTACACGTACATATGGAATCGCACCATCTCTCCAAGCCAAGCTGTGGCTCAGAGGCATGTTGGGATGTGGGTGTGCACTCAAAACCACAACTCATCTAGTGCTCAGATGAGCTTTCATTCTTAGAGCTGGATTTAGAGGTCAACAATTAACCCTGGAGCTTAGATCCTTATCTAATTGCAGGAAGAAACAATGGCAGCAGCTCCAGTAACTTTTCAGCCAGAGCATCTTATCTCTGTTCAGAAGGTGGTGAAGGACAGAATTTGGTGACGGTGGCTTCAGTGTCTGGCATAAATATCAGGTTATTTCCTGTAAGCTTATGGTAGTTTCTCAGAGCTTTCAGCTTTCCTGAAGAATGGTATTTCTCTCAGACCCTGAGGGAGGCAGTTACTTGGCCTTACCTGGGCCAGGTCTCTTCCTAAAGTCACTTTCTGACAGGGGAAGTATTTTCCTAGTTTCAGCAGGGACTGGAGGAGATGGAATGAGTGAATAGCACCTAGGAGGCAACAGCTGTGTTCTAGGCTCTGTTTTTAAAAAGTCTAAAATCCTATTCCACCTTCTGCCCTTCTAGGAGCTACACTACTCCCATCTCATTCTTGCAACAGGCAGTGATGGGCCATTCCCTGGGAAGTTCAACAAAGTCATAGAAATGAAAGATGCCATCCAGACCTATGAAGACATGGTTAAGGAGGTGAGGAATCAGCTTATTTCCTAGGAAGTGTTGCTTGCCTTTGTTCAGCTTCCCTGTCCCAGACACCACTATGGGTAAGTGGAGCCATCTGTGTCTAAGAACAAGAGACCACGATGCCTGCAGGGACAGGCCAGGACGAGGAGCACGTGCTAGCTTGTCCAGTGTTCTGCGTGCCCCAGCTGTCTGCACAAGGGGAAACCTGAAATGCTCAACAGCGTACACAGGAAGAGTGCACAATGTTCTTGTTTTTTTGTTTCCTCTTAACAAACTAGGTGATTTATTGCTGTAGCTCGGAAGGGTCTGTTCAAAGAGTGGCTGAACTTCCTGCGTGGTACAGGTCTCTTGTAATATGAGTTTCTTCTTTCTTCAAGGTTGAGAAATCTGAGCGCATCCTGGTGGTGGGAGGTGGTGCTGCTGGAGTCGAGATGGCTGCGGAGATCAAAACAGTGTACCCAGCCAAAGAGGTAGTAGCGTATTACTTACAATTAACTTCATCCTTGTTGCTGAGACTGTTCTTCTGTGATGGTCCTGCTGGAGGTGTCTGAGATCACGGCAAATCAGGAGTTTCCATGCAATGGCAGCCTTTGCCCCCACTGCCTCCGCTTCTGAGAGTGCCCTATAGCCTATCACCGACAATTATTGGCACTAGATGCCTTTCACTGGCTCGTTCTCCTTGGGCATTAAGCGGGGTGGAAGGAATCTAGCTATAGCTGCTCCCACCCAGGACATGACATGTCCTGTCCCATTCCTGTGTCCCCCGTTTGCTGTTTTGTCCCCAACAGGTCATCCTCATTCACTCAAAAACTGCACTAGCTGATGTGGAGCTGCTAGATAGCGTCCGTCAAGAGGTGAAAGAGATTCTCCTCAGAAAAGGAGTGCGCCTCATATTAGGTACATACTTAATGATGCCTCTGAAGATCTAGACTATGAAGCTCTGTAAGCTCCTCTTCCTTTAGCCAAAGCATCCGTCTGATGTCTCCCTTCTGACTTCTTTGACTAAACACGGCTCCTTTGAATTCCTGTTTCTCTAGACACTTCTGGGCTAGCTGGAAACGGCAGCCTAGTAAAGGTTTGTCACGTGGGGCTCTCTGTCACAACAGGTGAAAAGGTCAGCAACGTGGAAAACCTCACGCCAAATCGGTTCCAGAAGGACATGGTAGTAAGGACGGAAAGGGGCGCTGAGGTGGTTACTGACATGGT
Organism: Coracias cyanogaster; assembly: GCA_033124195.1. Taxonomy (NCBI): domain Eukaryota; kingdom Metazoa; phylum Chordata; class Aves; order Coraciiformes; family Coraciidae; genus Coracias; species Coracias cyanogaster. The sequence continues at coordinate 19,967 of JAVSBS010027067.1, read as the reverse complement.
GGTCCTGTGCACCGGGATAAAGATTAACTCTTCAGCATACACTGCTGCATTTGGTAAGTGAAAAACCACTGGCTGGCAAGAAGCCACACCATGTCTTGCACAAAAGTACTGTGAGGTTAGGAATCAACCTTCTACAACCTACAGTGGTTATTCCATGATACAGTAAATGCCCTCACATCACATTAAATACCTGTGAAATGTTACCTTCAGGAACTTACAGATCATAGATCAGGTGGCCAACAGTTTTCTCCAGCTCCTTCTGCTAATACCTCCAAGGAACCTCATTGTCCTGGTTCAGTATGAGGCAGATGACACCTAGAAGTTGATGGTAACTCCTGCTGTCAAGGCCAGGATTTCATCCTAGATAAAGCTTGCTGAGTTCTGAGCAAGAACTCTCAGCACATTCAGCATTCTTGCTGAACTATCAGTCTCACAGGGCATTCAGCTGATCAGTTATCCAGTGATGCATCTTCAGTCCAAGCCCACTTTTGGTCATGGCACTACAGCTTCGGAGCAGTATCACCACTATAGAGTCTCCTTCTCAGGCTTTGTACACTAGCTCTTTGTTTCTCAGTGTTTCTACTGAATCATCAAAGAATGATTCATTGCGTGAGACTGCAATACTTAACTACAGCAAGGCAAAAAAGCATGACTTCCCTGACAAGAGGGTGAAAAAACCCACATGTGTGTCAGTGACATATTTGGTAACATCATCAGTGTTCTGGGGCCTCGGGCCCCAACAAGCAACGCAGAGCTCCTTCTGACAACTCTCTGTTTGGCAAAACAGGGGACAACATGGCAAGCAACGGCGCTTTGAAAGTTAACAACCATCTCCAGCTGGAAGGCTACGAGAACATCTATGTCATCGGGGACTGTGCAGATCTGAAGGAATTAAAGATGGCCTACCACGCTGGGCTCCATGCCAACATCGCTGTGACAAATATCATCAACAGCCTGACGCATAAACCTCTTAAAACCTACGAACCAGGTAAGGTAATCTCCTAGCGCCTGGCCTTAGCTGTTGGGCTGGCTTTTCATACACATACACATCAGAACTTGCATGGGACACTGATTAGAGGTGAGGGACCTCACAACTGGGGATGACTATATGAGTTTATAGCTCAAACTTCACCTTAGTTCTTGCCAAAGACACTGTAAATGTTAATTATCTGTGTCAGTAATTAAGGCAAGGTCAGGACGCAATGTGTCCTTTCTTCGCTGATGTCTTCCTCACAAATCTACTGGTGGGTGTCTGCAATTCAGACTCGTTTCCTTTCCTTTAAATTGCTTACTGTCCAACTGAATGCACAAACTGAACAACCTAGTCTCAAATCTAGCTAGGTGATGGGTCCCGTTAACAAGCAACTGATGTAAATACTTACCATAACTATGCCAAAATCTGTTCCACATGGACAGAGGGTATCTGGAGAGCAGTTTGGTTTTCAAAGGCTCCTCTGTCTATTTACACTTCTTTGTACTTAAATTTTGTTATCTACCTCTTGGCCTCCCTCTTGGGAGGAGAGAATCATTCCACACCACGCACACAGACAGCCCATTCCTTCAGCAATCCCATGACTGAAAGAGGTAGAGCAAACGGTAAAAAGGAGAGAGCTGTGAGTAGTTCTCCTTGGGCCTGCTTCTTCCCTTGTCAGGCAGCACACGGGTCCTGTGCTTAGCAGTATGTATGGGTACGAGGAGGGCTGGGGGTGGAAGGGGGGGGTTTGGAGGAACTGTAACACCTACATGTAGTAGGGTTTTATACTTAGCTTTGAAACCACTTCACTTAAACCTCTACATCATCTTTCCAGGGTCAATAACATTCCTGCTTTCAATGGGCAAGAATGATGGCGTAGGCCAGGTGAACGGTTGCTACGTGGGACGTCTCTTGGTGACCATTGCTAAGAGCCGGAACCTGTTTGTCTCCAAGAGCTGGAACATGATGGGACAGACAATGCCCTCTTAAGAGGGGATCAGGAACAAACCCGCAAGGAATACAGCAACTGGGAGAGGGTGAAGGTGCACTTTTGTTGCTTGTACAGACCAATATGGTCTCCTGAACACCTCCTGCATTAAAGGGGTGCCCTGCGTTGCTGTAAAGGGGAAGGAGACACTTTCCAAATGAAGTGCCCAGAAGTTCTCTTGATAAAAACAAAGCAAGGAATGTTTCTTTTACTTCCCTGTTGAGATTGCTCTGAGCAAGAAACGTGGTTTACCTTGATTTGTAACAATAAACACTGTGGTTTTCAAAATCTCTGTGGTTTGTTTGTTATGTGGCTTCTTCCTGGCTTTCTCTACTCTTGCTGTTCTAAAACGTACCTGCCTGGCAATCCTGGAACTCAACAGTGTCAACAGCTCCAGGGCAGCTTTCATTAGGTCACTTAGAGCACTCTGCTTCAGCCAGAAGAGCTGGTTAGTTGCGTGTTAAGCGTGACTCAGCAAGCTCTTAATTACAGATGCTGCTGCTTTTCTTTTTTAAAAGGTGAGAAATTCCCAGAGCAAAAGTAGGGTTTATAACAATAACCACACTTCACACATCTTTTTCTTTTTTTCTTATAAAACAAACAAAATCACCATGAAATATTCTCAGTAATTACAGAGAGTATTGTGAGTTAAAAGCAAAACAGAAGCTCCCCATGCATCACTTCTAAAATCCTTTTCCCCCTCTCTGTGGGCTAGAGGCAGAAGTTTACCTTCAAGGGAGGGGGAAAGGGAGCAGAACATTTTTAAGAGCTTTCTTTAAAGTGTGTGTGTGTGCACGCGTGTGTGTGTGTGTGAAAAATTCATCACTACAAATCTAAAATGAGGTTACTCTTTTAAAACTTCTAAACTAAAGTAACAAGGGACACTAAAACTCCTGCAAAGAGATGAGAACTCAATTGCTTAAGGTGATATAAATGGCTAGAGGACGCTGATAGCATGAAGAAATCGGACTAAACCCCTCTCATCTCTAGTCACAGCTCTTCTTCAAGTCACAACACATCACACTACTACCACTCCCCCTCCTCATCACATTGAAAAAATAAAACCCACCTCTAATGCTTTTAATGCTACTCAAGTTTGTTGAAAAATAAAGTTTCATTTGGCTGCCGTTGCTACTTGGTGTCTAGCTTGGCCATTTCTTGCACGTAGATGCCAATACTTTCACTGTCGAAGAGCAGGAAGTAAATGTTCTTCAAGGAGGAAGAGCTGGTGCCGTCAAAATGGGTGGAAATAGCTCTGAGAGTCACCTGGGCTGCCGTCTGTTTTGGGAAGCAGTTTCTATGTGGTAGGGGAAGAAAAACAGAACAAGTGAGTGTGAGCCGCCTGCACAAGTATCGTGCACAAGTGCTGCTGAAAGCAACGAGCCAAAGCTGTACCAACCACAGTTGCCGTTTTCATTCGCTTCCACTTTTTATGATGACACAAAGTTTTTTAAACGTCCTCCCTTAGAATTAAACTTTTTCATGCCATGCTGGGTGGGCTAAAAAGCTCACAGGATCATTCTTTTTTTCAGTGAAAACTGAAAAAAAACCAAACCCAAACCCATCAACTACTTAGCTGACTTCCTCACTCTGTCATTAAAAATACTTCGCTTGAGACTTCAGTGAAAATAACTGGAATTACAAGCCCAAGCCATATTAAGGCCAAGTTGCATTCATTCATTCATTCATTTTGAATGAATGGTAATATTCCCTAACCTACAATACGAAAAGCTAAAAGCTACCAGTCTTCAGAGCAAGTGTAATAGTTCTGCTGATTTTACACAGCACTGAAGCGCATCGATGGACCGCTTGCTACCTAAGCATGGAGGGAGCCACGTACCTTGGAGAGTCTGGAGGAGACTTTACTGGGACATACTGAATTGTTTGAAGGTGAGTTAAGACCCAGCTGAGGTTTCAGATGCCTGAAACTCACTTTCAGGTGTAACTCTGCTGGCTGCTCCTGAGTTTTATGCCTCCTCTTCAGATTCTCGCCCATGATCATGCCCCAGAGGAAGTAGGATCCATGCCAAAAACACTGGCCTGCACAACCCCGCCCACGTCCTTCCTCTGAGGCAGGATTACATATAACTTTTCTGCTTCTGAAAAAATGTTTGTCTAACCTCTACTTAAAATATCTTCAGTGATGGGGCTACATTAGAGTACACAGATAAGCCATGCCAGTGCCCAGCAATCCTCACACTTGAAAAATGACAGTATTTCTTTTAATAGCATCCACAGGTGCCTCTGCAGTATTTTTTCTTTTCCCCTCCTCTCTGACAGCGCTGGGATGTGCTTTAGGCTTTATTTCCCTAAGTTTAGTACAACTCCTTACTCAATTTCATGTTAGTGATTTCAGACTACTATTTATATACTACTGTATATGTTTAGTATAATACATATTTATGTATATTTAATATAGTATTTATATTTAGATACTATTTATATTTAAAACCATCCAAAGAAAGCTTGGAAACTCATCCATCACCAACAACTGCTGTATCCGTATTTGCCGTAATCCAAATGATTACTAGCAAAGAAATTTTCCCACTTTCAGTGCCTGGACATCACTTGCAGCAACCTGGCTAATTCTGGCAGCAAGCTATCGATAAGGACTTTTTGGAAATGTCTTTCAGTTAATTTATATCTGCTTTGCAGCACAAGGAATTGAATCTAAACTGCATTCCCCTACTTTTCAATGACCAGATCACAGAGGTGAAAAGTCCTGGCACAACTGAGGTATCAGTTACTGTAAACAGTCCCTAAAATGAGACAGAGGAAAGATGAAAACTCACAGAGCCGATACAGTGTCATTCCTGATCTACCTAACAAAACCAGCATTTCTTGTGCAGACGTGTAGGTGGAAGAAAATAACAGCAAAACCATTCAGTCTTATTTGACAATTTCTGCCTTTTTTGAGACAACTTTGAGGTCCTTTGATAAATAAAGTGTAAGCCAGCAGCACCTGGGAAGACTCTATTTTCTATTAGCAGGAGTAATTGTAAGAGCAACAGAGTGAAATGGAACTAGGCAGCAGCAGGATCTACACTAAGACTAATGCTCCAAGACCGCAACACTCACCAGAGACGTGAGGTCTATAGAGACTATTTCTTTTGGCATTAAAAGCTACAGTTCATTTTTGAAAGCTGAACTTCATTATTAAAGAGTGGTAAAACAATATATCACATTTTGCTTTGACTGAACACTATAAACAAAAAGATCTGTGCATAAAGGATGAAAAATGATCAAGAATTGCACCGCCCCTCTATTTATTCTTTGGTCCTGATCCATCAAAAAATTATTTTGGCTTGAAAAATGTCTGTGTAAAAATGGCATTTTCACCTCCTGCTTATTCAGTGACGTGTGGTGATTTCACTGATCAAAATGCAGTTTCACTTTTGTTTTATTCACTACTGGACAACACAACTGCATTGGACTATGCACTCTTTGGGCATTACTAACAAAATCAGTAGTTACATTTCCAATTAAACATAAGCGTGCAAACTCCAACATGAAAGAACAAGTTCTGCAGTTAGCAGGACTTATGTAAGGTTTCTGGTGATGAGAGACCAAACAAGATTAAAGAACTGTTGGTTTAAAAAAACATAAATACTTTGTATTTCTTAGTAAAGCACATTTGCTAGTTATTGAGAAAGAAATGTGTAGTTTCACAGCTGGCTTCATAGTTCCCTTTTTAAAGCAGAACTATATTTGAGAAATAGTGGCTTTCTTTTGGAAAACACACAAACAAACAAAACAAAAACCAAAACCAACTATATTGTGTGCCTAGTCTGTTTAATATATATTCTTGGGATGACTGAACAGCCCGTGTTTACTTAACTCGGGCCGCGTCACTGTTACTTGCCTTCAGTATTATGCTGCTATAATCTTACTAGTACAAACATGGTTTTAATAAGCTTCACCACAGCAAAATGAAAGGATATAAAAACCGAGGTGGTGCATGCCCGTTGCAGAAGAGTGAAAATGACTGCCCAGCAATAGAAAACACAGTGAGTCCACTCTGCTCCCCTGTGGGCTGGCTGATTTCTCAATATAAAGGTGTTGCGGCTGTTCCATGCCAACGCTGCACTTTAAGCTCCTTTAATCCGAAGAAGCGCGGTGTCAGGCGGCACAGGTGACAGCCTGCTCTGGAGGCAGGGTGCCACAGACCAAAGCGTACCTCTCTATTGCAGCAGCAGCTCTCTGACAGCTGATTATAGCATTGCTACCCGATACAGAACCTTCCTATGCAGAAAGAGTCATACCTGCCACTGGGAAACGGGGGGAAAGCCACCGACTTCAACTTCTTGTCTTCTGCGGCTGTTAAGCAGTTCTTTATAGTCTCTTCGAGCTGCTCTTCACACTTGTCTGAGCCCCACTGGGGGATGTGACAGTGGATGACAAACTTTGCTGCTAGGCCGCTTGACTGAGTAAGTGCAGCTAACAGAAACAAAAATAGAACATTTAATTTTGAATAGAAATGGCCCTGCAATGACCTCTCAACTCAATGTACTTTCTTAATTACACTACCTCTCCAAAGAAACACATCAGGAATTAAAATATGCCACAATGGCTCACCTGCAACCACAATCTGACCGTCTTGTCATTACTTTTGTGATCACTTATTATTTCTTTGGAGACCAGAAAACCCAGGGCGCAGTTATTCAATGATATTTTTTTCTCATTCAGCGTGGCCTCTGGATTTGTTTTATGCACAGTATCAAAACCTCGCGCTGAACACAGTGTCATGAATCCCCCAGCAGACATTTCTGCAGTGCTGTCACAGCCTTATCTGAACGCTCTGCACAAATATCCTGCATCATCATTATCACGCCAGAGTGTTAGAGAGTAGTATTTAGACCTGCTTCGCAGCTGGGTAATTTCAGAAAATCAAAGATGTTTGTTTAAAGTCTCCACCAGCAATGTCCAATTCCGAATCTCTGATTAATTTTTCAGAAAGCCTAATATTTCTCCAGAGCCTGCAGAGCCCACAGCACGGGATCAGTTTGCTTTTGTTGCAATTGTGACCATTCTGAAAATCTGAGTCTTGGGAATCTCAGGTTAAACACCCTGAAATTAGCTATGCAGTTAACGCCCAAGGATGAAGAACTTGGATTTATTCACTCGCCCACCACCATAGAGGAATTTTTTTGCCAGCACAGAGGAATTCTGTCTAACGCCTCAAGGTGTCACTTAAATTTCAACCAGAAGAGACATGTCAGGCCTTGAACCACAGGGAGCAAATTGACCCAAAACAACACAGGTACCCTGCAAGCAGCACTTGAATTCAAGCCCATTAGGCTGGAGCTCAAGTGTTTACAGCAGACCTCCACTGAATAGCAACCGTTTATTATCACTTGCCTCCAAACCAGTAGAAGGGGCAATTTTAAACACAGCAACCCACCACAATGCTTGAGAGCATGTATTTTCCTATCTATTAAAGATTATATTCTTTCCTGGGACTGCCTTAACAGCATAAAAGGAGTCTGTTTTCTAGTTAGGTACTGATGCTGTCAGAGAAAAGTAGTTTTCTTTGATGTTACAGCTTGTATTTTTGAGTCAGTGCAAAAGTGAAGCAAAATCCTTTGTACAAGAAGTTGACATAGTGCCTCGTACATAGGTGACAGCACAAGTTTCCCTTAATTTTTGGGCTCTGACAGGCAAAAATTGCCTAAGATCAATTAATCCACCTGCTGTAACTTGTGGTGGCACCTAGAAGCCCAAAGACAGAATGTGCACAGCACACTGGTATCCTACTCTTCCATTTTCTACCCCTGCTCTAAACAGGCTGTCCACATCAGCAATAGCTTCACAGAAGAAACAGGAACATTGATGTCACATAAGCAAAGGCACGTCTGTAATCAAGAACAGAACGCAGAGAAAAGAACATACGAGATAAGATGTTCCCAATAGAGACCACAGTATCCTTTTTACCTTCAGCAACTTCCAAAGGTCCTTGAGATTTGCGAAGCTCCTTCACCGTTTCTAAAAACTCTTTCCCTCCAGCCTTTTCCAGTGCCTTGCCTGCAAGGACACACAGCAGAAGACCTTGGCTTCAAAGGATCAGTGTGAAAAAACAACTCTACATTATTTAAAAGAAGAACACGGTACACATAGTATCTTGTTTCCTCTCTATCAGCAGCACCTGATGTTTACATTTACCACTACGTAGCCACACAGTTTACTTTTCCTTGGTTTTGAAAACCCCTGTATGTTATTATTGGAAATTAATAGAATTATCTGTAAAAATGCTACCTTACTCCAACTTACAGCTAAAATAGTCAAGAGTAGGATTTTCAGGATTCATATTCTCAGCCTCCAGAATCAACCCAACATCCAAGCCCTGCTACTTTCTGAACTAAACACAGCCGGGGTGCCAGTGAAGGTTCTGATGGCTGTCTGTATAAACCAGTGATCCAAAAGCCTGCTGCTAGATTCTGTGCCTCTCTATGTGACCGATTGACTATCTTTTTCACCTCCCTCTTGCTTCTATTTCCATATTTATACATCAGGAATAACAATATTTCCTTTATTCACACGAGCAGCATAAGGCTTTGTACATGAGTGTTTCTAAAGTATGTAAAATCCGACAAAGAAAAGCATAATTAGAGGTGTTATTACTATGTTATTATTGTCACAGGATTTGCAGAGGCAAATGTAAAAATATTCCATTAAAGACCGTGATAACGATTATTTACACCTTCGCTGCTCATGCGCTTCAAATTCTCTGTGTTTTGACTGTCGTAAGGCATCATTAAAAAAAAGGGAAATTAGTGATTAGCCTGTTATACCTAGTGAGATCCAGCCTGATTTTCAGAAGTGTTCTAAGTGATATTTTATGGCCCACAGAAGATTCACAAGAAACAGGATGGGATCTCAGCAGGAAGCTGGTAGACCAGGTACTGTTCCAACTCTAGATCTGTTGGGGTTTTTTTTTCTGCATTTAGCAGAGCCTCACCTATTTCCTCCTTGAGGTCTATTTCGGCAGTTGTAGGATGAACAATGCCTTCTACTTTCATGGAGCCAATATGGCTGATGTCACTCTGTGTCAGAGAAAGCTGTAAAATAATAATGAGGGAGTAGAAATTAAATATTAATCAGAGTGTGAAATCATTTTCATACAAAAGAAATAAAATGAAAGAAGGCTGGATTCAGTCTTTCAGAGATTTGTAGTTTTATTGTCTTCAGTATGTGTGATTATGGTATTTCACCTTTAGATAATTAATTTGCACACCACTCAGATTATTTTCTGATATGCCACAGCGTAGGCGGCTTGCTCCAGAGGAGGTGTGCAGATGACAGCAAGTTAGGTGGATGTGTTGATCTGCTGGAGGGTCAGGGGGCTTTACAGAGGGGTCTGGCCAGGCTGGATCCATGGACTGAGGCCAATGGGACGAGGTTCAACGAGGCCAAGGGCCAGGCC